>VZTH01000590.1:723919-1020549 GCA_013397815.1 Aleadryas rufinucha
CGTGGGCACGGCCCGGGCCGGCACTGCCTGCACACGCGGTACGTCATCCCCGGCGCCTCGGGTTTTGTGCCAGCCGGGGTCAGCCGTTCCTGCTGCTGCTGCTCCCGGCCGCGGGAATGGCTTCCCTGTGGATGCAGCACGGGATCCTCGCCTGCTGGCGGTGGTGGCGGTGGCCTGGCTCTGGGAAAGGGAACGCCGGCATTTTGCTCCTGTGAAAACGGGGAACTTCCTCCTTGGGATGGGGGGGGAAAGCCGTATTTTGCCTTCTTTTGGGAGAAGGTGATATCCACGTGGGTGCTTGTGGGGCGGTGAGGAGATCAAGCCGCCTTGCAGGTGCGATAAGATAGAAGGGTAGGGCCGTTTTCTACTAGATATGTGTAAAAACAAAAGAAGAAGTCGGCAGGGCTTTTCTCAAGGACCATGGTGGTGTTTCCTCCCTGGAATGCACTTGGATGTTTCACCTGCAAGTTCCTGTGACAGTTTTCACGCCTTAATTTAAGTTTCCCTGCTGTGGTTCCTTCCCTAAACTGCAGTCCTAAACCAGTGGTCGTGAGATACTTTCATTAGTTTCATTAGATTACTAATTTATGGGTTCATTCTCACGCATTTCACTTCATGTTAAGGGGAAATGTTAAAGATTGAGTGATAATTAATACTGCTCAGCACAAGCTAAGCACACCCACTCGTTGTGCAGCGTCAGTATATTTGACCATATGCTTTCATGTTAACATCATGTTTTCTTATTCATGTCGTGTCTTATGAGTAACATAATCATTTAATACAGTAGGGAAATTTGGGCATGTCTAAACTTTTTTTACATTGCCTCAGTTTCTAAAACAAATGTCAAAACCTTAAGCATACACTAGTTCGTGATTTTTTGGTAGATTTTGTTTGTTCTTGTATCATTTACTGTTGTTTCTGCTTTGAAACTTAAAGATGTAGTGATCTCCCATATGCAGTTTGAAAATCTGTTTTATCTTTCATTTAAATTTTCTTTGGGTATTCTAGTTCTTAACTTTCTTGTTCTTGTTATGATGGACTGTATGTAGTCAGTCCATCAGCAATGGAATTAAGAGGCAGATCTTGAGCTTGTTTTCAATTGCAGCTGGAAATGCTGCTCATCCTCACTTCTTTCCACAGCATTTCTCTCTGAGGTCTGATGCAATGTAATTTTATAAAATGTTCACTGTTTTTGTGCAAAGCAACTAAAGTATGGCACAATTCTGAACCCAGACCTTGCCTTCACATCTTTCATTGAATAGTCTCTGGTTCAGTTTCAGTCTTCGTTTACTTTTAATGTTTTAATTTTTCTTTGTTTAAGTCTGAATAATTCAGTGCAATTTCAAATCCTTCTCAGTCCTAATTATCTTGACTTAGTGAATTCTAATTTAGCTCTAATGCTTGTGAAAGAAATAAATATTATTAATGCAAGCACATTGCACTTGTTCTACAGATCGTACATGGCTGTTGCCTTCTGTGACAGATAGCAAGGTCTGCATATGTGCTGCTTTTTTTTTTGTAATCTGGTGTGTCAGGGTGTGCAGCAGCTGTGTCAGACAGCCTAAGAATGCTGACTTAGAATGCTTGTGATAACATGTTTTGTGTCTTATTTTTAGACATGTTTGATTTTTGTATTAAATTACATAATTGAACATCATATACAGCTTTTGGCTTCAACAAATGCTACTGCCAAGGTTTTTAGAACATCTTTTTTCTCTAGCCAGAAGTTTTTAGTCATTCTCTCATTTTTTCACCTGTGTTGTCAGTCCTTCCTGGGAAGATTTTCTGCTGCCACTCCATCATCATTCACTAACTCAAAGCAACTCTTTACTCTAGTAGTTAGTAGTAAATTAGTATTTTCATACTCTGTTGTTTATTCTGTTCTTCTTGAAATGGAAAAGAGGAGCGCAGTCATGAAGTCAAATGTTTCTGAGTACCAGTTTCTCCTGCCCCTAAACTGCTGACTGCACTGCACAGTTACAGGTGTGCTGTTCTGTAACATTGCTAATCTGTGTTCAGTGTCCTGAGAGTTCTGCTTCTGTTCCTTGGAATCAGACCATCCTATTCCATATGGTAATTCAAATGCCATTCAGCTAACTGGATGTGAATATGTAACTCGAGTTCAGTCTGGTTTTGGACAGCTTGTTTATTTGTTTCTGAGTTCTAAACAGAAATTATTATTTTCTCTCGTGGACAGTTGTCATTGTAGACATCAGCACAGTCCTGGAAATATTGCAGAAGTTACAGGAGTCAGATATTTTTTTTTCTGAAAATGATTAAGACCACGAGAGAGTTTTGGATAAACTGACACTTCCGTCATGTAGATGGGAGCAAAGTGGGAGGAGTGGATGTCTCCATGCTGCTTCATTGCTTCTGTTCCCCCCACCAAGTACTCTAATAAATGCTTAGTGTAGTCTGTGACCCCTTCAAAACTATTCACCACAGATGGGCATTTTCCCATGTAAGTTAGAATTAGAAAAAAACCCCAGACTTGGGCTGTTTCATTGCTTACCAACCACAGTCTGATTCAGCAGTGAGTGTAAACTTCAATCTGATTATCCCGCCAAGACTGTGGAAAGCTTGCTGAGAAAGTTGGCAAGAATTGCTTGTTTCAAGCCATATTTGCCTTGGTGTTTGAGAGCAGCCCTATCCCACTCCTCTGCTTTGCAGCTTCAGGCTAAACCCCAGCTGGAAGCAGGGGTGGCTGAGGGGAGATGTGTGGGCTGCTCTCGGCACTGCTCGACAGGAACCTTGAGCAGGGTTTGGAGGGCTGGGGAGGGCAGCCTGCTGAGCCACGACAGGTTTGTCTTCTGGAGCTCGCCTATGGAACCCACAGAACTGGTTCACTGCTGCTTAGAGCTCAGGTGGAAGATGCACAGTGGTCTGTCTGTCTGTCTGCTCAGGCTTTGGAGAAAGGGCTGACCCGGGTTAGGCACTTCCCGTGGGAAAACAGAGAGGGAGTGATTCACCCCCGAATACTCTTTGCACTATAAAGTGCAGGATTTTAATGAAAAGCACTGGGGTGTCTTCCCAAAGAATGTATCTTTATTTGAAGTAATGACAATAACTGGTATCTGTCCCCAGGAAAATTACCCTGACTCAGACAGCTTTATAGTCCTTAAAAATAAGGCTTTCAGTTTCTTGTTTTCTCGTGTATTAAAGTGAGAACTGCACTCATTATTCCGTGCCTGTTGGCCTGGCCTACGGATGTAATTTCAATGTTCAGCCCTACTTTTGTCAGTCTGGTCTGACAATACAGAGCTGTTAAATCACTTTTAATTTTTTTTTAATATTCAGTCATTTATTTGAAAACATCAGCTGTGTTAATAGGACTTCCTGGCTTAGGAAATTTAAAATAGTAAAGAAAAAAGTGAAATAAAAGTAGAAACTAGCAGAATAAGTTGGCAGTGTGACTAATGGTTACATTCGTTTATAGCTGATAAAGATTATCTTTTGACATTAGTTTTAAAATACTTTGGAAATTGAATAAAGGAATAAGACTACCACTTTTAAAAGGAATCACTTAAAGTATTCATAACTGTGGTAGTAATGGATTTAAGGATACAATAATATCTGCTTTTCTGACCTTTGCTGACTGTTAGATGTCCATCTTCCTTCCATTCATATTGCAGTAGTATCTGGAGGATTCCTTCCAACTGAAATTTATGGAAGAGTAGAGTTTAACATGACAAATGTGCCATACAGTTATTTTATTCTTGCTTCCTTCAGGAGTTTGCAAGTCACAACCTTTCTTCATCTAGTAGCCATATGTAGTAAATACAGTCTGTAAACCGCTGGAGGATACTTTGGTTTGGTGAAGCAAAGGTGAACTAGACATCCAACAGAAAATACTTCCTTTAATTAGAAATGTTGGAATCCTTTGGATGCAACTGCACCTTTGGATTGTGTGGAAACCTGAAGTATTTCAAGACTCCTTCCCAGTTATATGATTGAGCTGCTGATACTGCATTGAAATGATTTTGAACATGCACCATCTATAAGGCTGCTGTCCCTTTATTTAGTGGTGATGGAATGCTTTGTACTTTATGGCATTTTTTTGACAAAAAAAATACTGTCATCTATAATATCTTAAAATCTTCCAGGAGCCTCAAAATTCAGTTGTGTTTGTTGTTCTGGAGCTGGAGGGAGTTTTTCTTAGGTGTGCCTTGTTCATAGGAACACAAAAGTCATTATTTTCAGTACTATGAGTGAATATAGTAATGGAAATACGAATGTACTTTAAAACACATTGCACCTTTTTTATCTATCAAGACAAATGTAAAATTATCTGCCCTTCCCTCCATTTGCTTCAGCTGAACAAAGTCCCAGTACTGTCCAGTGCTTGTCAGTGTACATTACGAAAAGCTAAACAAGGAAAGAGGGGGGTTATAGAAAGGAATACAAGTTGTAATTTCACATCTTTGCAGGCATTTATTTGTTACTTCAGGAATATTTAGTCATCTTGTACTCCACAGAATTATAGAATTTTTTTAGATTGGAAAAGATCTCCAAGATTATTGAATCCAACCATTAACCCAGTGCTGTGCCCTAGCATGTGTCCCTGAGTGCCACATCTACATGTCTTTTAAATGCCTCCAGGGATGATGCCTCCACCACTTCCCTGAGCTGTGTGTTGCAATGCTTGTCCACCTTTCAACGAAGATATTTTTCCTAATATCCAATCTAAACCTGGTTAAATCTGAGGCTGTTTCCTCTTGTCTTGTCTCTTGTTATTCTGGAGTAGAGCCCAATCCCCCCACCTTGCTACACCCTCCTTTCAGGCAGTTGTAGAGAGTAATAAGGGCTCTCCTGAGCCTCCCTTTCTAAACACCCCCAGCTCCCTCAGCCATTCCTCAGACCTGTGCTCCAGATCCTTCTCCAGCTCCATTGCCCTTCTCCAGACTCACTCCAGCACCTCAATGTGTTTCTTGCAGTGAGGGGCCCAGAATGGGGCACTTGAGGTGTGGCCGCACCAGTGCCGAGTACAGGGGCTAATCCCTGTCCTGGTCCTGCTGACCACACTGTTGCTGATCCAGGCCAGGATGCCATTGACCTTCTTGGCCCCCTGGGCACAGCTGGCTCATGTTCAGTCACTGTTGAGCAGCACCCCAGGTCCTTTCCCACCAGGCTGCCCCAGCCTGTAGCACTGCCTGGGGTTGTTGTGACCCAAGGGCAGGACCCAGCATTTGGCCTTACTGATCCTCAGCCCATGGATCTGGCTTGGCCATATCCCTTTGCAGAGCCTTTTGATGTTCTTTATAAAGAGTTTTACTTATTTTTATTGAAATCTTTTATAGTCATTGATACCATATTAGGAAATGCAGAATGTAACTGTAGTTACTCAAATACTCAAATAATGAAACTCAAGATTAAAAAATGAAACATCATCGTGTATGTTTGCTCACATTGCCTGGTTTACTTTTTATATGCAATTACAAATTTTCACTTTGAAAACTGGTTTACATTTTACACTATTTTAATCCTTTAATACAGAATATTGGCATACAGTTTGTAAATGTAAATTCTAATCATATTCTTGGAGTAATAGTTGTAGTCACAATTTGACAGTGAACAAGGGTGCTTTGCACAAGGCAGCTTGTGAAACTAGAATTTGCAGCTGTATAGATTCTTATGTTCTTACTACGACGTGCTTTTTTTGGAAACAAATCCATTTTCAGATATAATCACAATTTTATTTTTACACTGGAAAAATAGTAATGGGATGGAAAGTTGATGTTAAAAATTTGTGCAGTTATCTACACATCAGTATCCTTGTTATTTGTATCTCTGACTTTGCTCTGTTTGCCACATTGCTTAAAGGAGGAAAAAAATCAAATAATTTTGCGTTTTTCATCTCTGCACTCCACTAGTAATAATTTAGGACGTGTGTTCTCTGTGCTGTCAGTAACATGGGCTTTTTTTCTTTTTTTTTCCTTAAGGTCTGGAAGACTTCCACTACTCCTTGTCGTAATTGGTATATGTGTTTAACCCTAAATTGTGCATTATGGCAGACAAATTAACAAGAATTGCTATAGTCAACCATGACAAGTGCAAGCCAAAGAAATGTCGTCAGGAATGCAAGAAGAGTTGTCCTGTGGTTCGAATGGGTAAGAGATACAATATAACAAAGTATTGAAGCAATTGGAGATGTTGTAAATCAAGTTCTACTAGAAGGAAATGAGCTTTTTATAATTGCTATTTTTTTGTGTTTCATTCAAGGTTTTTGTTTCATAAAGCCTTTAGAAATAACACTGAAAGCATGGACAATTCTTAGTAATAATGACACTTTTTAATCCTTTAGTTGATCTAAAGCTTCAGTGAGCATTCATCAGTTACATGCTCCTCTGTGGAGTTTAGTAGGCAGGAATTCTGATTCACCAGAAACTTTATTGACCTTATCTTAATTTTTTTCACCAGGAAAACTTTGCATAGAAGTCACATCACAGAACAAAATAGCATGGATTTCAGAAACACTTTGTATTGGTTGTGGTATTTGCATCAAGGTAAATGTTAAACTGCTTTATTTAAAGTGCTAAATGTTCCTTATTTTGCTATTGTATTTAGTAATGCATGCTGTAACTTGAAAAAGCAGTTTTCTTTCCTAGACTGATCAGACCAAGTTAACTGTTACTGTCCATAGAAAGTGAAGAACTGTGTCACTTGACTGAACTGGTTGGGTTGCACAGTGTGGGTTTTAATGTGGCTTTGGTTTTGCTTGGCTTTGTTTAGGTTTTTTGTTTGTTTGTGTCTGTAGACAGCAGCAGAAAGATGTTTTTTGTGAAAGAGGTGGGGAATATATGCAATGTGCCTTATTTGTATTGTAGACTGACAGTCTAAATTGCTGACTATTAATTTGAAAAATGTGATATAGGACTTCCTTGGCAGGTTGGCCATGTAAAGGAAATTTGGTACAAGTCCATTTAAAAATGTAAATGCAGAGCTGGGTGCCGTACAAAACACAGTCTTTTGTAAATAAATTGTTGTGTGCACTAATAATCTCTAATTTATTTCAATTCCAGAAATGTCCTTTCGCAGCCTTGTCAATTGTTAACTTACCTAGCAACCTGGAGAAAGAAACAACGCATAGATACTGTGCCAATGCCTTCAAACTTCACAGGTATTTTATTTTTCAAATATCAATGTAAAAGAGACAAAAAATCCAAGTTTTTGGTAGTGTAAACATAGCGCACATCAAAGTGTTCTTGGTTCTTATTCCAGTAGCTTCCTTTTAGAATGTTGATTACGTTTTTCTTAGTAGAAAGTGTTATAATGAAATAAAGTGTTAGGGATTATTTTACAGAGCCCCTGTTTAAAAACAGACTGCCCTTAAATATTTCTTATGATCTTCTATTTTTAAGGAATTTGATATCATTTGAGTTAGATATTTGCAAGTTAACAAAGTAGGCTGTAATAATGAGAAAGTCTGAAAATGGGTTGTAACATTTACTTGACCACTAAATGTTGGTGTCTGATGACATTAATATAACACAAAGTTATCAATGTTGTGTACAGGTTGCCTATCCCTCGTCCAGGTGAAGTACTGGGATTGGTTGGAACCAATGGTATTGGAAAATCAACTGCCTTGAAAATTTTAGCAGGAAAACAGAAGCCAAATCTTGGAAAATATGATGTATGTATCAGCAGTAAAGTAGAGCTGGCATTCTAGATAGCTGTGTTCATATTTTTTGACTGAATTTTTGTATTTGTGATGATCTTGGCACTTTCCCTGTCAACAGCCAGTGACCTACTCCACACAGGAACAATAGTAGAAGGTTATTGTTAAAAAAGGCTTTCTTGCAAATTCTGTATATCTCTCAAGAAAGATCAGGATACTAATTATAATTGTAACTCACAAAAGATAAATATCAGAGGTAGGTTTCTGTCTTGAAGTCACAACTAAGGGCTTGGTTTTTTCTTAATACCAGTCCTTAAAAAATGTCAAGTTTTTCTCCCTGCACAATTTACCTGTTCCCATGAGGGATTTCCATAGCTCAAGTTTTGGAGTTTCTTTTAAGTTAACTTTGTTTTTATCTGAACAGCTCTAAGGTCTATGAGCACTTGCCATGTATCCTTGTGATTTCTTAGGCATTTTTATCTTTGATTCTTTTGAGGAGGATTTCTCATAAAGTATGTTGTTAGTATGTAAGTTGTGGTTGAAGATATTTCTCACTATACAGTTTAATACTGAGCTCTGAAAATCCTTAGTCTCTTCGTGTTGCTAGTTACTTAGAAATAAGATTTTTTGAGAACCAGACTTACAACAATTAATGGGAATTCATAATCCATTTTCCTATGTATGTACTCCAAGTCAAACTGCAGCCAGTGAGCAAAATATTTTGCCAGGGCTTCTTTACCTAGCACTTCTCCAAAGAGTAAATACTATTAGAGAACAGGCATAAATAACTACTCTTAGTACTCCTCTTGTCAGTATTTCAGATATCGCTTTCTTACCTTCAAATTGCATGGGGACAATTGAATTCTGATGCACAGTTTTGTCCTTCAAGAAGCACTTGTAAGAGCAAAGTTTCTTTAGCAGTTTCTTTACCTGAAAGAGTAATGTTTTAATAAACTCTTCATTTCATGGCTGCCACCTAAAGCTGCAAAGAAGTAATCATTTCCCAGCTACATTTTACATTCTCTTTCAAGTTTGGTTTATACTATTTTGTGGACTTCTTGTTTCAGGTGGTAGTATTGCAGAAATAGCAAAACTTTTGACTTTCTGAATGTGTACTTAATTAAATTTCCATGCTTCCAAAATCAGACTTTGCTGTGAAGGAGCCATATCAGTAAGACCACAGAAACACGTGGTATGAATTGAATCTTCCATGTTGCTTCTGCTCTAAAACTGATGAGGCATTTCCTCTGTGTATTTGCTTGATTTGGAAATATGACTGTGTCAGTCTGATTCCATACTGTTTATCATCAAAGTAATTAACTGAGCGCCCCTCAGAGTAGTACACTGTGCAAGGGGGGACTTTTCCTGGGTGAGTGCTCTGAATAGTCCCTTTCTTTTTCGGCTTGTCATTTTTCCTTTGTCGTCTCATTTTGTTTCCTTGGAAATGTTTGCTAGAAGCAGAGAAAATTACCAAATTTTGTTGCATCTTCTGTGCAAGTTTGTGCTTTTATCATTCCAGTCCTTTTCCTTTGAATTAGCTGTAGTGTAGTTACGCTAATCCATGCTATCATTTTCCCCATGAAGTTGTTTCAGTTCTGTAGCTTCTTAACTGTGCAAATTTAACTTTTTTTCTTTAAGGGTAGTGATACCTGGACAAAAAAGATCTCTAAACTTTGTTTTTAGAATGCTTTTGGGTTTTTTTTCTTTGTTATCTTACAAGCCTTATTTGCCTTATTGATTGGAATTTAAAATTAGGGTTTCTTATTATGTTTTTAATGGTATAAGTAAACTCAGACTTCAATTTTGTCACAGGATCCACCTGACTGGCAAGAAATTTTGACTTACTTCCGAGGATCTGAATTACAAAATTATTTTACCAAGATCCTGGAAGATGACCTTAAAGCTATCATTAAACCTCAGTACGTGGACCAGATCCCTAAAGCTGCAAAGGTGAGACCTTTCATGAGTTAATAGAAAGCTGGGAGCTTCTTCTGTAGTACTTGTCTTGTGATTAAAGGTTTTATTAAGCAGTATAATTCAGAACTGTCTGAAATTGTTATTGTTGGTCGGTTTTTTTTATAATTTATCATGCAGGGAACAGTGGGATCAATTCTGGATAGGAAGGATGAAACTAAGACACAAACTGTTGTATGTCAGCAGCTTGGTAAGTAATTTTGTACAGTCAAATTTTAAAGTATTTGAGAAGCTTGTATTTACTGAAACAATCAAGTTATCAGAATGTGATGGAACATGTAAATTATACAAAATAATTATACATGTAAATAATACTCAAAAAAAAAAAAAAACAGAGAAAAAGTAAAGGTGCTTTAGTGTAAAGCCTAGGGCATGCTGTAGTATAAATAAAACTAATAATACTTCCTGGTGGCAGAGGCAAACTAATTGATACATTCTAGTTAACAAAATCAAATGCAGTTTCTGTTTCATAGTAGGAAGTGCTTGTCTTTAAATGTGGAAAAATTCCACTAAACAGCTGCTCTTGCTTGCTCACAAGTGTGACAAAATCTTAGTATTCCCCTTGGGAGAACCACTGCATGTAGAAAATATTATCCTAATGTACCACACTCCCCCCAGAGCTTGTATATATCTAATTATAGTGGGAGTAACACTGACTTCTGAGATTAATACAATTAATAAGAACATCTGCATAGTCCAGCTCTGGTAATTTTTTGTAGATGTTTTATATTTAGTTGTTACTAAATTTAGTTGTTGCTAAATTCACAATAGGATTCTCTTTGGTAGAACTGGGTGGTAAAGGTGGGGCTGCCATTGTGCCACCAAGAACGTGGGCTTTGAGTCCTGCTTAATTTATTAGTGACACAGTCTGCTCTTGAAATGTGGTGTTCATTAAACTGCCTAGAAAATACTGGCTTCATCCTTCTGCTGTAAGGTTTGAGGGACTTGATCTTCCTGAAAACCAGAACTCTTCAGCCAAGTCTGACAACAAACACTTTCAAACCTGGTATAGTTTCTTTTTAGGGCCAGAAATCTTTACCACATGGTGGTACCACATGGTACATCTTCCACATGGTGGAAGAAGAAATAGAAATGTCATCCTTCTGCATGATAAGAAGTGGCCATGCAACTAATGCTGCAGAGAAGCCATAGCTTGCTGTGACTTAGTATTAGCAGTATGATACTGATACTGTATAAACGGAATGCTTTTTCTCCTTCTGTTTTCTTTTCCTCTGTATAGAATGTTTATACATGTTTCTGTAGGTAATAAAAATATGGATTGTTGTGTTGGTTATAACATACCTAAAATTAACCACTTATTTGCAGACTTAACACACCTGAAAGAAAGAAATGTTGAGGACCTTTCAGGAGGAGAACTTCAGAGATTTGCTTGTGCAGTTGTTTGCATTCAGAAGGCTGATATGTATGTTTGATTTACTTCTGTTACACATTGCTTCTAATAATCTGTCTCAGAATATGGTCCTCGAATTTGCACTTATACTTAACAATAATACTTTTGTGTGAAATATTGAAAAGTATTTATTAATTATTAAATAATGTTTGAAAATGATTTAAAAAAAAAAAAAAAACAAAAACAAAAACACCAAAAAACCCACTTTTGCCAGCTCATCAGCTGAAAGCCGTATTTACTTCATGTATAATCTCTGGATTTTGTATACTTATATTTACCTTGCGTGGAAATAGCTGATTTCAGAAGCCAGTGTTAAATTTCAGCATCACAACTTCGTAAATTCTCCCTAATCCCACCTAAATATATCCTCTTGGACAGCACACCTGTCTTAGCCTCTCTGATTGAGAAAGGTACAGCTGCTTCCCCACCTTTTGGAACTTGTGTCCCTCCTCTCCTGTCTTGCAAGCAGGGAATGACTGTCTAATCTATGCTGTTTCCTTACTTTCTTGGGACCAAGAAAGCAAGATCAGGTTTTGGATTTTTTGCTTTGATGAATTTTTGGTTGGTCGGTTTGTTTTGTTCTGCTTGGGATGCTGTTTTTTGTTTGCTTGGTGTGAGTTTCAAGTGGGTGTCCTTGTTCAGTTTTCTCTTTTTGGAAGATGTCCTTCTTCCAGTCTTCTAAAGTATGTTTGCACTTTCCAGTTCATGTTAAATTAAGGTAACTCAGAATGAGTGCATGGGACTCCTAACTGCTGATTTCTTGTAACTTTTGATAACGTTGTCAGAGCTCTTGGCAAAGTAATCCTTAATTCACATTCACATGACACTCTACAGAGAATGGAGGCAGGTGTGCACAATTCTCATTTTTTGTCTCCCTTTCTCAGTATAAATAATGATAATTTTTTATTTCCATGTATTTAATGGTTGAAGTGTTAATACTGTGTTTGAATAAGTAGGAAGCTTGCATTCACTAAGACTTCACTCTTCCTTTTGGGATTAGCTTCATGTTTGATGAACCTTCCAGCTACTTGGATGTCAAGCAGCGCTTGAAGGCTGCCATTACTATTCGGTCCCTAATAAACCCTGACAGGTAAATAGAAGTTTCAAATGTTTTGCCAGACTATAATAATGCATGGCTGTTCACAGAGGGAAGAAACATCCAGTCCATCTCTTAGAAGAAGCACTCACTTCTCAGTATGGTACACTAACAGATGTTTCAAATATTCCTAGTCAGTCATATTCTATTCTTTTGCATTTTGGAAACTTATTTCCTGTAGTTTCTTGTCTCGTTTCAGGATTTTGTAATAAGGATGGGAAAATACTGGTGGTTACTTTTCAGCTGAATATTGCTGTTTCATCCCTTTCTCACAAAGATTTTTATTTTCTTAAAATGTGCTAAGTATTTTTCACTCAAATCAATCAGTATCCTTCCACTTACTGTACATAAAGAAGCTGCCAGTTTATACTGAAGATGGACTTTAAATTTATCATTCACAACTTTATTGGACAGTTTAAAAAATGCTTCTTAGAGATTTGAACTCTCCTTTTTTAGTATAAAGTGAAGAAAATATTAACTTAATGTCATGTTGATAGCTCTTGTTTATGCAAGACTAGAGTAAGCAAAAAAGAAAAATGCTTTGCATTGAAGTAAAAAAGCATCTCTCTGGCTCTGTTTTTCAGGTACATTATTGTTGTAGAGCATGATCTAAGTGTGTTAGATTATCTCTCTGACTTTATCTGCTGCCTGTATGGTGTGCCAAGTGCTTATGGTGTTGTTACCATGCCTTTCAGCGTAAGAGAAGGTAATTCTTGCCATATATCTATTTTTAAACATAACCAAAAAAGACAGCAAAATGCCAGTTGTCTGTTGTATAAACATGTCCTCGTCCTTTTTCACAGCAGTGAAAAAACTACTGTTTGATTTTCTGCAGAACTTCTGTGTCACATGATTCTAAACTTGTAACTCAACCCAAAAGCCATAATTATGAAATGCCCTTTTTCTCTTGCTATGGACATAATTTTGATACTTGCAGGTGTTTTGTAAACAGTGGAGTTACACAAAAGACCCTATAAGTAGTAGAGAAAGGGCAGGAGACAGTTTGCACAGTACAGAGGTACGTAGTGTTCATCTGAATTGACCCCACTTGTAGTACTGAGACCCAGTAAAAACTGGTTTTGAGAGAATGGGCCCAACAACAGTAGTTCCTTCAAGCCCCACACACATCACTAGTTGTGGGTTTTCAGGAAGAGCTGCTACAGCCATTCTGTAATTTAGTAAGGCTTTTCTTCGTTCAGTTTGCGTAATGTGCACACTTAAAAAGAGGAGGTCTTGTTGCTTCTTTTACCATGGCATTTAAAATCCAGCACTGTCCTTACCTGAATGGAATTTACAGCCAGGAATTGAAATTATTTTTGTTTTACTTTGTTACAGACCTTTTTTAATGATCTTTTTTTCCTCCCATCATAGGCATAAACATTTTCCTAGATGGCTATGTTCCAACAGAAAATCTAAGGTTTCGAGATGCATCTCTGGTATTTAAAGTAGCTGAGACAGCTAACGAAGAAGAGGTTAAAAAGATGTGTATGTACAAATATCCAGGAATGAAAAAAAAGATGGGAGAATTTGAACTATCCATAGTAGCTGGAGAATTCACAGATTCTGAAATTATGGTGATGTTAGGGGAGAATGGTGAGTGCAATTTATGTTGGAAACTGTTTCTCCAGCCCTGAATATGCTCCTAAAGCCCTTCTTCACTTTGGGAGCCAGGTTTCAAAATTACTGGGTTTGAGTCAGGTTGAGCTGCTTGTTTCCTGGGGAAGATACCACACCATGAGTCCCCTGACTAGAGAGAATGAAGTTACTGAGTGTTAATAATGCCATTGTTTGTCTGTTACTCCATTTTAAAAACTTAGAGTTGTAAGATGTCTCTTCCATTTGAAAAAGCAAGTAGTAAGTGCTGGAAGTTAATATAGGAGTTCTCAAAGCAGTCTAATTTTAAAATTTATTCTTTATTAGTCTTTGTTGTTGTTGTATCAGTGACTTAATTGTTAGAGGTCTAAATTACTAAAAAGTGATTAATCTGTAACTTGTATTTTAACTTAGGAACTGGCAAAACAACATTTATCCGAATGCTTGCAGGAAGACTTACACCTGATGAAGGAGGTAATGTGTAATACCTTAGCTGAAATGTCTTTTAAAGATACTGGAAGGGCTCTTGTTTACAATATTGATTTTGTCTTTTTATAGGTGAGGTCCCAGTCCTAAATGTCAGCTACAAACCACAGAAAATCAGCCCTAAATCTACGGTACGTTTCAGCCTTATTTATTAAGTATCATGTTTGCTACAAAATGCAGAGATAGAAATTTATTTATTCTTATTTTATATCTATATCTATTTTAGCTAGAATTTTTTAATTCTATTTCTGCTTGTTTTCTTGTGGTGCATAAAACTGAATAGCAACATTTTCCTCTTGCTAGGGAAGTGTCCGTCAGCTGCTGCACGAGAAGATCAGAGATGCTTATACACACCCCCAGTTTGTAACTGACGTGATGAAACCTCTTCAGATAGAAAACATCATTGACCAGGAGGTAATAATTGCTTGAATCAACATCCTAATTGTCTTAACTCTCAACCTATACCTGAACTAAGCATGGCCTTGTTTCTCCCCACACCTCCAGGTTCAGACACTGTCTGGTGGTGAGTTGCAGCGTGTGGCGTTAGCTCTTTGTCTGGGTAAACCTGCAGATGTGTATCTGATTGATGAGCCCTCAGCATATTTGGACTCTGAACAGCGTCTGATGGCTGCCAGAGTCATTAAACGGTGAGTACACATGTTGGGGAAGGAACAGAAATTTGCAGTAGTATTACAGTGAGATCACATTACTCTCTCTTTTTTTTTCTTTTTTCGTCTTATTTCAGTTTCATTCTCCATGCTAAAAAAACAGCTTTTGTGGTAGAACATGATTTTATCATGGCTACATATCTTGCTGATCGTGTGATCGTTTTTGATGGCATTCCTTCCAAGAACACACTGGCAAACAGGTAAGAGACTTGTTGGGATCAATAAGCAAGATTGTCATCCCTGCATATGGAAATTTAAATTGCACCCATGCAGTCCTGAGGGTTCTGACTTTTGTTTTGAATCATGGAATAGAGAATGGGATTGATCCTCACTTCCAGGCTGCCTAGGCCAGAGCTGGGGCAGGGTTCGAGAACCTAACCAAATCCTTGAGAACTTGACCAGCTCCTGGCTTAACACCAGCCTTAAGCCAATTGCACAATGGCTAAATTACAATCAGAAGAGGTCAAATAAATGGCATCAGGAATAAATAAACAAAAAAGTACCAACTGTAAACTGTGTTCATGAAAATAACTTTCAGATGTATTAAAAGAAAGCAGTGTATTAATAGTACCTGTATGCAGATGTAGTGAAGGGCAAGCCTTGACAGCAACATGGTGTGCATTGTTTTATTCTTTCAAAGCTGTCTCTTTTGATATGCCTACTTTTGTTCCTGTAAATAATTTCATATAGATTACAGAGACTTTTTGATGAGCAGCCTTATCAGAAACCAGGCTTTTAGAACAGTGAGTACTTGGCACAAGCCAGATGAAGTAAACATGTTGGTCTGCCATGTGTCTGCAACCCCCTGCTCTCCTGGTTTTGATGGTATTCCTTCCAAGAACACACATGTTGGAATTCAGAAATCACAATCATACACTGATGCTGAGAGAGTTATGATCTTTGTTAGATTTTGCTTATGGTGCAAGGGTTAGGGTTTTTTTCTTCAAATATAAGTAAGTGTGCTAGCACACACATGTAGATAAAAAATGAAAAGAATGTAAAGGTCACGGCTGGAAGCCACACTGAGGTACTACCTCTCATCTTTTCAGCAGCATCTCAGACAAGGTTTGACTAAAAATGTAGCAGTCTGGTACATCAAATGCAGCTCACATTTGCATTTCCAGCCCTGAGTGAACTCAGGATGGAGCTCAAAGTTGCCTGTAATTGTATAGTATAATACTTCTGAAAATGTAGCTAAAATATTCTTCTCTTTTAACAGTCCACAGACTCTTTTGGCTGGAATGAATAAGTTTTTATCTCAGCTTGAAATCACTTTTAGAAGAGACCCCAACAATTACAGACCAAGAATAAACAAACTCAATTCCATCAAGGTAAGAGAGGAGCACCTTTACAGTAAAGGAGCCATGATAGTTTAATATGAAGCCAGATTTTAAAATAAGGAACAAAATGAAGATTGACATGGGAGTTCTGCTGTGCTGGAAAAACAGCATGTAAAACTAGTAAGAGTAAAAAGGGAAGCAGAAAGGAGTTTAGATGTCTTTTATTTCAGTTATGTTAAAGTCTGCCAAAGACTACTTAAAGTAATGGTGACCTTTTTTCTCTTCCCAAGGATGTGGAACAAAAGAAGAGTGGAAACTACTTCTTCCTGGATGACTAAATACTGAATCCCAGCATCTTTTTAACTGGCATCTAGACATGCATATTGGAACCTACACAGCTGTGATGAGATGGCTCAGATCAGGTTTTAGAAAAATTAATCTTTTGGAGCTTAAAATTTCTTGCTGCATTTAACATCCAAGACAGTAGCAGTAAACATCCTAGTCTGAGTAAAACTGCCACTTTCTATATTTTGGTGACACAGCCCTATTTTCAGTGTAATAATTTCAAAATAGACCACCTTGAAATTGTGCAAATGGGTCTTCTGATTTTTTTCAAAATTTAAGGGAGGTTTTCAATTCAATATATCCTACTCCTGTACCAAGTACTGACTGAACATCCTCATTTTAAAATAAATCTTTGAAGCTGTTTTCTGTATAAGAGGGAAGTTTACTAAGAATGTCACGCTACACGAGCGACTCCTCTTTCAAAAAGGTTGAATCTCTCTGGATGAGGGTTTCAAAAATAAAATATCCACCTAACTTTCAACTGTTCTGTGACACTGCAGAATTTCTTCAGTTACTAAGTCACTAGTGTGTATATGTCACACACCCCTTTTCTCACACTGTAGTGCACACAAGATGCAGTACAAAGAATGTAAAAGAAAGTAGCTACATCCTTTTTTAATCATCTGTCCCTCTGCATCTTCTTAATAATCAGTGAAATAATCTTAAAGAAATACAAACATCCTTTCCCTCTTTCCAACTTACTCTTCCATGAAGTTTTTATAAGGTTAAGATGCAGGAATTATTTTTTTCTTGAAAAAGCCTTGATCCTTACTATAGACAAAAATCAAAGTAAATAAGAAGTATCTTGCTAAAAACTTACTTCCATATGCATTAAGGTCCTTCAGGGAACTAGAAAGAAAATTTTAAGGTTCCTTGCTTACTTAAGCAGACGTGTAAAAACAACTTTCAGTTATGTACTTTAAAAGGAAGGGTATTTTCCATTCAACAGTTCTCTGCTTTCATTGGCATGTGAAAAACATTATGAGAAAACACGGCTTTGTTCTTTGTTTACATTTTTGCCTCAGAAACTACAGAAAGGAGTGGGTTTGGGTTTAAGGCATTGTGTGTTAGTAATGTGGTTATTTCATAACCTTGGCAGTACTGTGCATTACATACACACTACCTCCGTCTTGCAACAGCAATCCACCTGTACCACACCAGCAGAGGGACTCCCTAAGGAAGTGCAAGTATTGGGTACATCCTTACACCACCATCCTGGTCAGACAAAAACTTCCAAAGGCTGACTAAAGCTTGTTCTTCTCTCACAGCTTAACTCCCCTTGGACTGGAGTTGTGCATCTTCTCTTAATCATTTGTAATAAGGGCAAGGTAAAAATGTGTTTCAGCAAGTAGCTGAAGCTGTGTATCACAGCTCATTATATACTGAATATTTCATATATTAACAAGAGGATCCTGCAATCTAAAACATGCCCCAGGCCAGAGGTTGGGCCAATCAATCTACCATTCCTTCAGCAACAGAGGAAACCAGACTTACTTGATCAGCAATGGAGAAAATACATCGACACCTTCCAGTCCTTCACTGTCCTAGAGCAGCAAGGCAGTGTAGGCCCAGCTGAAAGAAGTTGGTTTTGAAAAGTAAATTCTGAAAGCACATCCCCCTCCTAGTTACTGCCACACCTCTCTTCCCTAGTGTTTTCCAGCACATTTCTGTAGGACGTGTTAATGCCTTCATTCTTGCAACAAAGCTTGTGATGAAGAGCCCAGTCTAGGACAGAATGATTAGTTCAGTGACTGCTACACAAAGTTGGGATATAACTGGAGTTAGGAATTTAAAATTCACCAGTAACCTCAACAAGTAGCCCCCTTTACGTTTTTGAAAGGAGTTGAGAAAAACAGAGAACCACAATGGTAAGAATAGTTACATCCCTCAGTGCTTGCTTCGTTCTCAGCCTGAAAAAGTGAAGATTGCCTCTTCTGAAATCCTGAATATATTTCTGAATGAAAAGGTATTTAGATTAAAAAAGAACCAAAAAGCTTTCAGCATGACCCTTACAAACAAAAACTGCAGATTCAGTTTATGGCCCCTTTTTTTGCTGCTTGCCACATCCTGTTCATCATTCTGCTGCTCACGACGACTGGCTCTGTAAGAACAACACTTCATTTAATGCCATTGCAGCAGGTTTAAATACATAAATATAATTTAGAAGGCAAGTGAAAAGACAAAACATTTATTTTAATTAGGGTTTTATACATAGCATGCATCTGAAAACAAACTCTTTATCATGTAACTATCATCTGGTTTCCGCACCAAGGGTGTACAATCTCAGACACAATGAATGGGTACCATCACCTACACTACTGTATACAGAAATATAAAAATATACACAACAGTTCAATTTTACAGAGCAACAGAGCTGAGTGAATACTGTGCACACTGCACTCTCCGAGTCTGGACAGCTGAACATCCAGGCTGCAAAGGCAACAGGAACACTGCGGAGATCGTAACCAGGCTCAGAAGAAACAGCATCAGAACTCTGACACAGTGTAAAAATATAAGGCAGAAGCCACTTTCTTCTGAATTGTAGGGAAGAGCAGAGCACACTGAGACTCTCCATTCTTGCTTTTAAAAGTAGTTCCAGCAAGGAGTTGTACATGCAAAACATCAACAGTGCAACAACAAAAGAATACTGAACAGCAGCTCAATCGTACAAACTTAAAAAAACGTAACACGTACTTTATGCATCTCCTCACAAAATATCTAGGATTTGTCAGTGCATTAGTGTTAAAGTGGCATTAAAAAAACTTCTGCTATTACAACAGATGCAGAATTATTTTGGAAATGCATAGCATCTACATTTTTATTGTCTTTGTAATTATTCGGTTGGCATAGGCACCATTCTAGTCACACCAGCATTAAGAAGAATTTGTGGTGGAAACAGCCATTCTTATCAGTTCATACACAGGTATTCTTGACTGCTTGTCTTGATTTTGATTTCAACAAATAAATGCTTTTTAAAATTCAAAAATATACCCTATGATTATGAAAAGAACTATATACAACATACCTAAGACACAGGGTTAGCTGGCTGCCATACGTGTAACACACAAGAGAAAACATTCAAGTTTGACAGATATTTTTTCTTTTTGAGATGAAAGGCCTTTGGGTTGGAAGCATATCAGAGACAACAGTGCAGTAGGCTGAGAATTCCTTTAGCTCAGTTCAGAACTAAGGCATTGTATGATAAAATATACATTTATATTTGGTGCAATGTTACTGTCAATTTTAGAACCTAGATCACATCAAATGCTGTCATTTTGTCACTCTAGTAAACGCACATACCCATCTTCTATCACAAACACAAACCTTTGTGGGGAAAAAAATTATCAAACACTAAACCTATTTTTTTTTCTAATTTGACATTGAGGAAAAACTGCTAAGCCAAACAAACTCTTGAATCCCCCCAAAAACCCTAAGATAGGACTTGACATCCTCCTAGTCTTTACTTGCCAAAAATTAAACATATCATTGAACTTCACTAAAAAGAAATTAAGATTTTAAATTGCTACTTCAAATTACTTTTTGCTTCTTAAATTTTCCAATTATCCACTCACTCTATGCTTGCTGTCCCCTCTGATTATCTCCCAGTGTTGCCCTTCTCCTATCATTCCTATATGGCTGGCCTCTAAAGTTTCTCTGATACTGGTAGCCGTCATCTCTGCTTCTGCTGGGTGGTCCTTTCCAGGCTTCCTCATTTCTTTGGAACTGGTATCCTCCCCTGCTGGAATACCCCCTGTCAGGTCTAGGCCTTCTGCCTCCTCCGTAAGTCTGGTTATAGAACTGCTTGGATCTGCCACTCCTCAGCATGTCAGAAACCTCACTGTCATCTTCAGAGCTCTCTTCTCTCGTTCTCTGGGCCCTGCTTTCCGTCTGCACGTTCCCAGCACCCTTGGACTCTCTCCCTTTAGCAGGCTTCTCCTTCCGGCTGGGAGTGCTGGGTTTCAGTTCGTTTTTGGGAGGTTCTGCCAGCAGTGGCTGCGTGCTGGGCCCTGCCGTCGGCCTCTCCAGGCCCTGTGTCTGCGGAGGGCGATGTTGCTGCCCTGCTGTTTTCTGCTTAGGAGCAGCTGAAGGACAGGTTTGCTCCAGCTGAGGTGCCCTTGTTGAAGTGTCCTTCGGGGTCCCTGCAGCAGCAACTGGGAATGGGACGGTGTTGGAGCTGCTGCTGCTGTTGGTCTTCTGGAGCTGCTCAGCACAGTTCACTCCAGGAACTGGAGGGCTGCATTCTTTGCCCACGTACATGTTGGCAGAGGTGCCAGCAGCTGCCTCTTTGTCCTCAGGTGACAAGACAACATTAGGTCTCGCTACTGAATTATCAATGAAACCCTGTACTGGGTACCCATACCAAAAGTGAGGAAAGAAAGGAGGTGCTATTGGAACAGCTCCTAGAAAGTGATTGTGTCCGAAGGGCGGCTGCGGGAACATATTTTTCCCTCTTAGGGACTCCTCGTAGTTTGCATGAAGAGCTTGCGCTGGATTCTCCGGTTCGACACAGACCTGTCCTTGACTTTCTGACACCTGAGCTGAAGGGATGATCAGAGGCAGTGATGGAGATCTGTCAACCTGTGGAATCTGACCGTTGGACCTGGCCTCGGTCTGAACAGCAAAGTGCCTGTTTGGTCGTGCAGTTTCATTTTCGTTCTGAGTCGGAGCAGCCTCCTGGAACCAGGGGTTGTGTGGATACACAGGAAGGGACACGTTTGGGTACATTCTACAAGCAGCTAAATAGGCTTGGTGCAGGGGGTACAGGTAAGAATGGGGTGCCCACATGGGACAACTGTATGCCTGCAAGACAGCAGGGAAAAGAAAATTTAAAAATCAGTTATTTGGTCTTTTGAATGTTTAGAGAGACATAAAAGCACACCAGTTGTTTACCATTTTGAAACAGTTAATTATAGGAGATAAAAGTTAATTTTCTTTACAGTGACTGCCCTCAGTTCCAAATCCTACAACTCTAGGATGATGTTCTTGTTTTCCTTCCAAATGCAGCTGAAAGGGGCAACAGTTATGACCAGCAAGAAAACATAGTAGCAGTTTCTATACAGTTAAACACACAATGCTATTAAGTCAAGCTCTAGCTATGTGTTTGAAGAGAAACACTTCAAACTCATTTTCCAGAATCACACTTACTAATTAGCCATTTATTCTACTAGAGCTTACTTTGCAAAGACTACAACAGTGAAGTTGTCCACCTCAGGTGGCAACCCATTCCCTTTTCTCTACCTCCATGTTAATGAACTGGACTCTGTAAGAACAGTCCCTGGAGCAAACCATCCTGAAGAGCCCAGCCAGACCTCCTCTCCAGGAGGCGCCTCCCTCTCAGTGTGCAGCTGGAAGGGTGTGGGCAGGGCAGGGTCTGGAGCAGAGGAGCAGACAGACAATGCAGAAGGTGTTTCCCGGGCCTGCTGTACCCCGTGACACCAGCGGAGGAGCACAGCCACTAGAACGTGAGCTGGGACCAGCAGATGGTGCTGAAGTGCCAGAACGACAGGCTAGATCCTAAATAATCCAAAGTAGCAGTAAGGAGAGTCCCCAGCATGTCAGCTTATGAAACTCACGCTGTTTAAATACATTGTGGTGACACTTGCTAATTAATGACTTACGGATTTTCTGTTAAGTAAAGAGATTTAGATTAGGAAGAGGTGTCAAATTTACATTGGAAACTCTGCTGAATATTCCCTCTTTCCATACCCAGCCAGAAAAGAATACCGTTGCTATAGCCAAAGTCCCATGAAATACGCCCAACAGCTCTCAGCACCTTGCCCAAAGTCATTTGCCTGACAGAAGGGGTAAGAAGGTAAGAAAGGAACGTTTTTATGTGCAGAAGGGAGAAAGAAAGCAAACAACTAGTCCTTCCCAAGCAATGTAAAATGCTGGGATTTGGCTAAGCCTCTTCCCCAACCAAACACACAGATCTGCACCACATTTACACATACATGCTACTATAATTACTGAAAAAGGAAAATACTGTTGTCATTAACCTGAGCAGAAAGAACAGACATGCAGGTTACTTAAGTGAGTGTCCCCAGGGAAAGATTTTGGGATCTGTACTGCAGTGGCTTTGCCAATACACAGCCAGAGTTGAAGTCTGAGGACATTTTCTCATTCCCTACGCATTGCATCCAAAAGAAGCATCCTCACACTAACAATTTATCTGTGACTTTGTAAAGCACAATTTGCTGGCTGTGCAGCCACAGTTGGAAGCCAATAGTTCTCACTATGCTGTTGACATGAACTTGATTTCTGCTGACTTGAACTGCACTGTGGACAACTGCTGGAATCCCAGTTAACAGAACACGAAGTATTTCAGACTGAAAGATGGACTTGAAATGCACAGCTGCAGCAACAAAACTTTCGCACTCCAAGTTCCAACAACTGTTTACAAGCAATTTTTGTAACAAACATGAAAACATAAGTTTGAAGAGTTACCTTCACACCAAGATTGAAGAAAAATCTAAGAATATTCTTGTCTAGAAAAAAAAAAGCAAAAATATTTATGAAGACCAAAAATATTTCATTGGATACAAAAACTGCATAAAGTTCCATTTCAGTAGGGAACAGTGGCATTAAGTTACTGCTTGCATGTCTTAATTGATTAGCTGGGGTTTTTTTGCCACAGTAAGATATCTAGACCACAACAGCAGTTTAAATTTCAGTTTTAACAGTCTGTAAAACTTCCAGTTTTTAAAGAAACAGTTCACTAAACAAACACTACTGTGCAGTCAGACATGAGATGTTCTTTATGGGCATACCTTGTATTCACAGTATGCCAAAACCTGTATTTTCCCAGGCCAGTAAGGAAATGCTCAACAGCTTCCAAGCTTTTAAATGGCATGAGCAAACCTAGTATTCTGAGGGGACGCAGTTCTCCAAAGATAATTCTTTACATGCACAAAACCTCAAGTTATAGTGGGGCAAGCTAAGAACCACAAAATGATCCAACCAGACTTCCAGGTGTGACCACTTGAAACAGTCACAATGCAAACTAAAGAGTTACAACTCTATTCAGTATTCCCTCCCACATCTTAAATCACAGAATGACAGCTACTGGATCTTTTGACAAAGAATGACAACAGGACCAAAAAAAGTTGTGTTTATCTGCATTTTAAGAAAAGAAGACCTATTAGGGAAAATGGTGTAAAATCCAGACTTCTCACCTTTAGGTAAATCTTCCCCAGTACTGCACAAGGAGTAAGGAGGTGCAACGGCTCTTTCTCCCTTTTCATTAAAAGGGAATCCAGGGTATAGTGGATCCTGGTAGGGATTCAGAGTCTGAGGCAAAGGCATTAAAGGCTGGTTAACTGCTTGTAGCCACACAGGAACTCCAGCAACTGAAGCAGATGTTACCTGAGCCTGTGATACAATAGAGTCAGGTCCCGTTGCTGGTCCTGGCATCAGTGAAGAAGCAGGTATTTGGGTTGGAATACCTAGAGGGAAAAAACCCCAACATACATACATACATATATATATATATAAAAATATAACAGGTATCAATGCATATCTATATATATGTATATACAGATATATAATCACAAACCAAAAGACATCAGAAAAGCAAGATTCAAAATGCAGAGAATAGTTTTCAGAAAGAATTAAATAGGTAAGCTAAGCTTTCCAGAAATAGCTAAACTGATTCCATATTTCTTTTTAAAATTATGAATGCCAGAAGGAAATAGGAAGGAGAAAAAATGGGGGAACTGAAACTTTTATGTGAATCCCTAAATTTCTCATTCTGACAAGTCATTTACAGTCAACCCTGAATCCGAGCTCAGATCAACTCGGCTACACATCTTCAGTCAAGTGTGACAGGACCGTGACTGTCTCATGTGAACAAAGCAGGCTGATCTGAAAGCTGGTTCTTGTAGAGAAACACCAGTGTGAGAGAAAATGCAGCACCTGATCTAATGAGCAATATTGATTCCAAGCCAACTCCACAGACCAGAAGATACACACAGCACACAAAACCCCACTACACTGGCTTTGCAGCTCAGGTCCAAATGGATCTCATTAGTTCCAGACATACAAGCCCCAAGCTGAGTCCTCAGTCAACCAAGGCGCTTATCATTACATGGGACACAGAGCACAAACACATATCAGGTTTCAACATGCTGACAATGTGCTCTACCTTAAGCAGCTCCTCAAAACTCAATGCTATCCCACTCAAGAGGAAAAATGGCAAATCGAGTACATAACCCTCTTATACCTTCAGGTTGCTTTATACCTTAAAGAAAACTGTACATACAGGCAACCAAAGATCTGTTAGAACTCTCACTAGCTTTCAGCAGTGAGAAGCTACATTCCTACGAATGCCTGCCTTTGGAATGTGAAATTATATGAGACACTGTCTCCTGGAGGAATCCTCAACTTAGTGAGAGAGTTAAAGTATTTTCCAGGGTTAGTAATTTCTGATTACTGTTAATATTTCTACAAACCTGCTGGTCCGTAGGTTGCTGGCTCACTTGGCCAAGCTGGCACAATGGCTGGTAAAGAAGGCACTGCTGGAGGTAAATGCACCTCGGAGAAGACTGGAGAGGGTGTCGGAGTTACGCTCGGCAAGCACTCGGTCAGGTTCTGTAAAAACAAACAAATCTAAATCCCACCATGCTCGGTGACCCTGATGACTCAGTCTTACCCAGACTACCACCACCCCACAGGGAAGTACTAACTAGGAACATATCCAAAGAGACCTGAGCTACATCACTGTGTGGAGAGCTCTGCTCTGAGCTCTATCCAGCCATGCCTGTACCACAGAGCCAGCAGTGCTGGAACCACTTCCACAAGCTCTACATTTAAGTATCTCCCACCCAAAAGAAAAGCCACCCTCACAAGCAATTACCAACAACCTCAGAGAAACCTGAAAATGCAAAGCTAAAGATTTTAAAGGGAAAAGCACAGTTACCTCAGTAGAAAAATATGAAATACCCCTCTCAGAAAAGAACAGATATACTTTTACTTTTCTATCAGGGGCTGACCTTTTACATTCTTTATGTTGAACGTAACAGATTCCTAACTGTAAATATGAAATTTTAGCATTATCACCACAGGAATGACTGTGTAATTAAGAGCCAGTATTGTAATACATACGTGGCCGTGATGAAGCTCCCCTTTGTCTGAAGTCTCCTGACTGGAAAACTTTGAAATCAAACAAACATTTCTTACTTGCTCAGCAAGAACCGGAGAATCTGTTTTTACTTGTTCCAAAGGAGATGAAGCTTTTGGATAACTCTCATCTTGACTATTCTTCTAAAGCAAAGTTAGAAACAACAGACACAGCTAGTCTAATAGTAAGATTAACTTTACAAAGAGTTATTCAAAAACAGTAAAACACACTCTATACAAAGTGAGCTAAGCATCCATCACTATTATACTAGTGTAACATTTTGCTCACTGAAAGGACAGCAAAGGTTAAAAGCCAACAAGAGGCCACAAATCTTCACTGAACTTCCGAGCTCATGGTCTGTTAGCACGGTAGCTATTAGCAAACATCAAATCTTCTGTGGTCCCATTATACTGCAAGTACAGACTGTACTAAGCAATTACAAATCCAGATTCGTAAGTGCTCTCGATAGCTCAGGTTTGAGGACTCCAATTGCAGAGAAAGACTATAAGTATGGGTTACAGGACTGAGGAAAGCTGACAGAAATACAAGCCTCCAGCCTTAGGAGTATTTCACTAAAAGCTGTAAAGCAGCAGCAGCAATCACAGCTCTAAAGGCAGCTATTGCTCTGCTAATCATGAATCAGAGAAGCAATAACATTAAAAAAAAATTTGGTCTTTTCTTTAAGATTACCTCAGATGAATTTGGCTCAAGCTTCTGACTTAAGTGGATCTGCCTGGAATTTGACTCTGCAACACCAAGACATAACCTAGTAAATGAACCATTACACCACTTATGGCTATCACAACTTAAGCCAGTTAATTTGTCTTTCCAAAATTAAACTTTCAAAATCAAATCTATACCTCATTATATATTACTTCAGAAAAGTTAAATTTCTATTTTTACCAGAGATCAAAGCATCTTAAAACAAACAGTTGTTTGGGCAGTAACAGAGCAGCTACTTCAACCTGAGTTCTCCAAGCTCTACAGTTCTTTAATGTTTGGTAACCATTTCAGTGATGCTTGGGGAAACCGCAGGAATGAAATTCAGCTGTCCCTTTACACATATTCATCCTAAATTGCTCCTAATGAAACAGAAGTTTGTACTTGGCTTACAGTGGAAGTGTTCTGATCTGCATTTTCATTTTCAAGTGTTAAGATAACAGAAGCTCAAAGTCTTGGCTACTTTTGACTGCTTAAAAAAACAGTTTACAATGTTTCAGTGGATAAAAAGATCTAAAAAAGTTTTCAGACTGCTGCACATAGTTTCATTTCTCAAGCACCAGCAAACACTTCGGTGGGGAAGTGTTAAAAAACAGTCATGACATAAAAAGATCTGAACAAGTTCTTCACATTCTGGCTTATATTCAGACCCAGCTACCACTGCTTGTCAATCAAACTCATGCCCAGAAGATTATCAATAGTAGACACTGACTTTTTAAAAGCTTGTTATATACTCTGTCACAACTAGACGACAGTATAAATGGAAACAGTATTGATTTTGAGAACTACTGCCAATTCCCCAAGCAGCAATAGGAATCCCTGAACACTCAGAAGGAAGTACACGTGATTCCCATAGGATTGTTAACCTAGTTTCACAAGAGGCAACGCAATCCAGAGCATCACAAAAAGCAGAGAAAGCTGGACATGCCATGCCCTTCAGCCAAATCCATCATGACACTGGAGTCTTTACTTTCTCTCCAGCTTCCTCTACATGAACGTTCCTTTGGCATTGCTGATGAAACAGGTTTGCAAAGGAAACAAGTTTTTAGATGTCTGGAAAATGAAAAATAGCTACGGTGGGCCCTTGTGAGACTACTCAAGAAAGCTCCTCTCACAAGATGGAATCCTAAGGAGCACACATACCATAAAGAGACAACAGCAATGCCTCTGCTGTTGCCAGAGATAAGGGAACAAAACCAAAAAATAATTTAAAAAAAACTGAGAGAATGAGCAGCTTCTATAAGGAGACTAAAGAGTCTGACTTCTATTTAGTTAGGAAAAAAAAAAGTGGAAGAAGCTAAGATCAAATTTGGGTTTTAATTATGGCAAAGCTGATAGGACAAAAAGTTTTAAAAACACTAATTAAAAAATCCTACCAACCACTATCAATTGCGATTAGCAGCGATTTACTAACTACCTCCTGACACCTACAGCTTTCATCTATTACTGCCATGTTCCACCTCCTCACAGAAGAGGAAAAGCTTTGAGTCCCTCAAAAGAAGCTAAAGAATGGTGTAACTGACTGGGGAGGGGGGGAAGAGGAAAACCCAAACAAAATTTTGACCATGTTGACAGATCTTTCTACTGTAAACAGGTTTGTTTTTCCAACTCTTCTGTACACCATCTTCTCCCCTTCCTGTACCATGGTATGCTAATTCTTAACCATGCCACACTGAATACTTTTATCTGCTTTTCTCATAAATGACTCTTAATGCTCCTCCCACTGGCACTTTCTGCCACACACACTAGAATTTCAAAACAATCTGATTTAGGGTAGCTCTGATAAGTATTTTCGTTTCGCCCATTCCTCTTCCCATTTACTACAAAAATCCCAGCCAGGAGTCTGCTCTCTCTGCCACATTCACAAAGCAGGAAAATGTACTTTCTTCACAAACCACACCCTTGCTACCTCCAGCCCAGCTTAGTTTGGTACTGCTACTTAGGATAACTTTCCCCTCATTGCCTAAACAGATATCCCATTTTATATAAATTCTGGGGCTGGTAACAAAACCAAGCAAACAAAAAAAAGAGGCATGATCTAAACCCATTTAGTTTTACCTTTCTCCTTCTGCTCTTCCACCTCTGCTGTCCACTTGCTGTTTCTTCTTTCATTATTTGAGAACTTTTTCTGGTTTACATTATCCACAGTCTGTGTAGCAGCCTGACAGACTGACTGATTCTAAGGATGTTGACAAAAACAGAAATATCACTTTATGTAATCAGTCCAATGACAATTTGCCATCATGACACTATTATGCCTTCATGACAAATAATATTTATGTCTGTGATAAGCAGAAATGGGGGGTGGGGGTGGGGTCTGGCTCAGTATCCTGCAGATTCATCCACTCGCTCATTCATTGCTACATTTTGCCAAGTGCCCTTTAAGAGCATTCATGTCACTAGCTGACGTGACAAAATCTGCTTCACTCAGACAATCAATCACATCCTCCTCCTGCAGGTGAGCAAATACAGCAAACTGTTACTGCTCAGAGGAAGAGAGCAACCTCTGTCCCTTAGGCTTCAGTCTATCACCTACTCATTCTTTCCAGCCTTGCTCTTGTTTCTGTTTGCGCTAGGATTTAAACCCAAAAAGCCCTGCACTTCTCTAGAACAAACGTATGTGGAGAGTAGCTCTTTACCCACAGAGCTCACTCTTTGCTCACTTCCCTGGATGTACTGAGACTCCCACTCACTTCCATTAAAATTGCATCAATAGAATGATCTCTCCAAAATCCTACAGCTACAGACGCTCATGTGCCTCTCATATTTACACACCTAAAGCACTGTGTGTGGTGGATGTTCAGTTATTCCCAGGATAAACTACTACGTGTATTTTCTTATCTTTAACATATAAAGCATTGTAGATACCTGTATTTCTAATTACAAAGTGAGGGCAAAATAAATATCCCTAATTTTTGAATTGCAGTGTGATTCAAGGACTGCAAACCAATTGCTAATGAAAGGTTCAGCCAAGCATGGAAAGCGCACTATTAATTACAATGAACACAGCATACATTGCAAAGAGCAGGAAAAGCTTGTTCATCCCGCTGCTGGATCTCATAAAGGGAACGAGACTCCTCTATGGCCTGCTTCTCCCTGCGCTCCTCTGGAGACAGCCCAAAGTAGTTACAGTCCCTGCTGCCATGGCTCAGCTCCTCACTTCGCTCACGCTCCACTTTCCTGCGCAGGAAAAAAGGAAGTGGGATCACTTAGACTACGAAATTCTGGATCAAACACAATACAAACTCATGGGTTAGGAGGAAGAAAGCAGATGCAATGATGGAAATAGAAACTCTGCTGCAGCAGCCCAAGGAATCAAAAAATCACTACCAACAAATGCAGGCAAAACGCTGTTCTCATACTCCTTTCAAGTGCTAAGTCAGAACATGAAGCAGTCCCCTATGACAGGTTTAGCAAAAGCTGAGGGAAGATCTTAGCCATGCCCAAGAAGCACTTGCAACATTATTTCAGCCCCAACCAAAAAGAAAAACAACAACTGCAACAAAAACCCACACCAACATCCACTTTCCAAGAAAAAAATTAGGTTTTGTAGGCAGTTGCTGTCATGCAAGGAAAATAAAAAATTATTTTTCCTGTACTTGTGCATATTCCTAAGGACTTGGGACACTTCTTAAGAATTCAATGGCAACATATTTCAAAAGAGTATGCTGGAAGCATCTGAAGTAGGCACCAGGGCTTCCAGGAGCTCAGTCAGAGTTCAAGCCAAGGAAGATGCCGTTTGCAGTTTTACCTTACAGACTGGGAAGGATTCCTGCCTGGAGTTTTTTGCTCAGTTGAGGTCTGATGAGGTTGGGGCCCAGAACACAAGAACTGGTGCTGCCTGGTTCCCACAGTATGCTGAAGTCGAGGAGGTAGTGCTGACTGGGGTTTGATTGACTTGCTCTGATTCTTTGGCCCTCTGCACTCTGCATCTGTGGTAACAACGTGGAAACAGGTAAGACTTTTGTTTTAATCATTTTTTAAAGCTCTTTGGGACAAAACATCTGACATAGAAGATTCTACCACACAGACAGGTACAGTCCTACCAGGCTGAGCATTCTGCCCCCATGTTGGGTAAAACTTTTTTATCTTCTTCCCTGGCACAGTGTTCCAGCCCTCCATAGGAGAGGTCTGTGGAAGAGGTTTAAGGCTCTTCAGTGAGACAGCATGCCTACAAAACAAGGAATTATGGAGGGAATAATATCTTAAAAGACCAGACTGGGGCTTGCATAAATTAATACCATATGTTCACTAATACAGACAGATCTTTCTATTTTTGCTAACACTGCATTCAAAGTCCTTTGCCTTTATGATTACACTCAAGCAATGTGCAGAACAGCAAACCCTCTTCTTTTTTCCTTTTTACATAAAACTGGTAAGTTGACACAAATTTATCCAGTAAAGAATGATCAGTCATTTGTGAAGTGCCTATTGTAATGTCTTCAGGGCAGACAGAAAAAGAGAATGATCACAAAAAGCAATATACTTAGATAAATTTATTACCAACACTGCAACAGGTGCCAAGACTGAAAGATGTTACATTGACAGTGTATATCTCAGAACAATTACTGCCTTTTGAACTGAGAATGCTGTAGCATGGTCCAAGCAACTGTTTATACTATTTGAAAGGCAGATACTGAAACAGGTTAAATTCTAATTTAAAAAAGCTTCAAACTGGAAGATAATCTTCAGATCTTGCAATTTTTTTCTTTTTTTTAATGGAGATCAAATGAGATTAATGGGCATCTTTCTCATTTACTTTGATTGAAAGCATTTCCTCTTCCCAAAATACAATCAGTGTGGGTTTTTTCGACCCAGAAGTCGCAGGACTTACAGCAGAGCTCAAGATGTCTCAAACTGTTCTCTCCCTGCCCCCTCCCCACCAAAAAACCCCAGCAAACAGAAAACCCACCCCACACAGCCAAAACCATCAAATCTGCAACCCACAACAACAACCTTAAACAACTTTTTGTCCCAGATAGGGCAAAGATGATGCAAACAGCAACTTGGCATTCTCTGTATGAGTTCAGGCAGAGCTACTCAACCAACAGAGGAGCTCAGTGCTTTAATGGACCTTTCAATATGAAAAGCTTGTCACAAATCTAGCATCTAATTATTAAGTACAAGCAACACCTTAATAGCCTAGTGTCAATCTGTTTAGGATTCAATCTTGTGCAAAAAAATTAAAATACTACTAAATGTAATTACTGTTCTAGTCTGCAAGTAATACCCAGACTACTTAGCACTACAGAAAGAAGTATGAAGTGATAACCAGTTTTTCTTTTTTTTTACTAGTATGCTGTTTTGTTAACAAATCTGTGGTAGTACTGCTCCAAGTAAAGGAACAGAAAAATTTCAGGGGCTGAAGTTAACTCTGAACCAAGGTAATGCTTTGTTCAGTTTGGTGCTACCTTCCAAGAGAGATTAAGCACTTACTTTGCTCCAAGCTCTTCTACAAATACAACAACTGGCCCATTCTCTGAAAAAACTTCTTGAATATGGGCATTATAAAATTTCCCATTATGGTCTAAGCGCACCTATAAGGAAAAAGATTAAGAAGAAAAGGTAAATTAGCTCCAAAGATGACTGTGAGAGGACGTAACCTTTTAAAATATCAACAATGTTAGAAACAGAACTTTTCCTCTGGGCAACAGAAGACCTGAGAAATACACATCACAATTCAGTAAATGAATCAAAAGCCAATCTTCAATCCCTATTGCCTCTTCAAAAAGAAATAAAAATACTACTGAAACACACACACACAACACTAAACAAGCAGCTTGCTGGGGAACACTACTAAATGAAATATGCTTTTCAAAACCACATGAGAAAGTTAAAAGCAATCAGTGCAGCCAGGCTTTTCAGCTGTACTGAAAACACACTCTCTCACAATAAAACTCAAAACTTTTCCCTCTTAAAATCCACTTCACTTCAGTGAAATTTAGTCTAATTAGGAACATAATGGACACCAATTACTTTGGGAGTTACTCTTCAGAAGGTTTTTTTTAAAAACAACCAAAGAAAGTTCTTTAGACATGATCTACGTGTTACTTGTCTGACTGACATTCTATGTTCTTAAAATACTTCTTGAATAAAAAATAAATTTCTTAATGTGCCACTACAGTATTTGGTTTCAAAGTTCTATTCATTCGGTCAACTCTAATTTTCCCTATTTACTTCATGTTTTCTTCCCATGTTTTTATACTATATATTTACTGTCTTGCCACATACATATAAAACTTGACAGAGAGAATATGTTAATTACCCAAGTGTTTTCTCCTAATAATACCTGTACCCTTCAATAAATACTATACAAGACAGCCTTAGGGTCTTAAATGCAAATTTTAAGCCTGTACTATTAAGCAATAAACAATCAACTCAGCATTAGGTTGGTTTGGCTTGGGGGTAAGGGGGTTGAGGGCTTTGTGGGGTATTTTGTGGTTGGGGTTTTTTAGATTTAGAGATGTGTTTTCCCTGCAGTTTAGTCACTATGGTTGATTCCATTCCACAAATAAAAAAGTACAAACTGAAAGAGCCCCTGTGCTGCATGATTACCCAAACTGAATAATTTTGTCATTAATATTAATAACTTTAATAGATAGTCAAATGTCCTAGAAAGAAACATGTTTAGCTGAGTACCACCAGTTTAATTACCACACTTAAGGGGACTAATCTACAACTGGAGAATTTAATGGCAAACCTTGCTTCTTCTTAAGCAGCAACATTTAATACAAATCTTAATAGAATTTAAAGACCCATTGTGTAACACACTTGCAACACCCTAAGAGGAAGAATTGTCCAAGACTGCAGGATCTGCAGTAACTAAAGCAAACTGTACTTCATTACTTGGAAGCATTGAGATTTCATCAAAGCCAATTTACAAACAGTAATCACTATCTCCAGTGTCAAACATAAATACATGGATCTACAATTCCATACTTAACGTTGAGGCTCCCAGACATCTTATTACATGTTCTTTTGGAGTTAACCTTGTGGCTTTTTAATGTAGCAAAATTCCACTGATGAGTTGTATGTATGCTCTAAGTCATGAACACTGCCAACAATTAAAGAACAAGTATCTCAGCTTCTTCTCAGCTGAAGACATCAGCCAACTGTATTTAGAAAGTAGCAATATCAAAATAGTTAACAAAGAGGGAAAATGAACATCTTGAGCAAAATGTTAATGTGTCTATAAACTACAATTCAATACTACTTACTTTACATTTATCTCCAATGGAGTATTGCATGCCAGCAGCAATAGAGAAATCTTGTTTTTGCTGATCTGTAAATACAGAAACAGTAATATACTGTTAGTTTAAATATACCAAAAGAGTTACTTTCTTGATGCAGTAAAAATGCAAACCAGGTGTTCAGGCCCTAAATCTGCCAGCTGACCCACGTGAGGAAAACCACACTAAACCCAAACTGCCACTTGCATCAATTCATCGGGAGGGCTTCATTTCACACAGCTTGCAAAAGCTCAACTTTGAAGTATTCCGTTACTCACCCCATTTGGATCGGAGCCAAACATCATATTCAACATTTCTGTAAACCAAGGGATCGAGCGATTTCAGAACCTTTTTAGGCAATGCCAACAAGTTGGGATTCCCATTGCTCTCAAGGTGCTGCATGGAACAGAACAAAGTGCTAAATGGTCAACTACACAGACATGTTCAGTTTTCTATTTTTTAGTCACAGTGCTCAAGCCTTGTACTGAAATACAGAGAAGCTGAAAATACATAGAGCATAAACAGCTTTGAAAAAAAATAATTAAATGGTGTTCTTTTAACCATGCCAGAACAGATCTAAGAACTAAGCAGCACTAGAAATGATACTGTCCACCTCTGAGAACATCAAAAATATACATTACTTTTCAAAGAAGCAGGTTGTTTTTAGGATAGCACATGTTAGGAAAGCGATTAACTCAAGATTCTCTCATGAACATTAAATACTAAAAAATATAGCAGAGTAAAAGTTGTTAGAAAGAAAATAGATCTCAAAAGATAAATACCTTGTTGCCAGAAAGAGACTTCATTCCATTCATATCACTAACTGTTGTAGCTTTACTTCTGTAATAGGACAGAGGCAAGTTATGTTTTTATAATGAACTACAGTATTACTAAGGCCTGAAAATCAGGTAAGACACATCTAGAAGTCGATAAAAATACTGCAACTACCGTTCTCTACATGTGTTCCTGACAATAAGCATCCCACAGAATATCTTCATCTCTTGAAGTGAAAAAGCTGTCCAAAATAAAAACTACATTTTTAACTTTATATGATACACAAATAGGAATTTTGGGTTTAAGTACAAGTTTTAGGAAGTCTATTTTACGTGTGCTGACTGTGTTGTCACTTGGAAAAAAAACCCAAGGAGCGGAAGGCAAGGGAAACAAAAGTCCTCTTAACATTTTTGCAACCACATTGCAAAAGTAGACATAAAAAAACCCTCGTAACAAAAACCGACTCAGTTAGTTAACTTGCATCAGGCACTCTAATTTATCCTTATTTTCTACCTGACATCACTGGAAAAATACTTTCCACAGAGAAAGTCCAATTATTTTTCCCTACAACAGTTGTAGGCAACTCTCAGCATTAACTTCTCCCAAAACTATTACACTTAATAATAACATAACTGAAAAGTTTATATTTATAAAATGAAAAGAATTTTCTGGAAAACTAGCTGAAGTCAACTTTAAGACAAGCAAAAGATTTAAGACTTCATAAACACAGCAAAGGGTTTGTAATTCGTGTTAACTGGGTCAAGAGTCACATACATACATACCAGCCCTTACTTTATAAGACATACGGTTTAAATCAAAAGCATTGAGTTCCACAGTCTCCCGTGAGCATATGACCTTATTTCCAGAGGTGCTGAGGAGGTTAGAAGGATATTTTCTTAGGAATCCCAAAGATATAGGGTAAGGCTACTGCATTTGAATCCCAGGAAAGTTCCAAGAACAGAAAAGAATAAAGAAGATTTCCACTTGCTGACATTTAGCTACAATAATTGTTTCCTGAGGCAGAAATACTTTGTATTTTAATTGGCAACATTCCCTAGTATTTTTTTTTCCAAACATAAAAATAAACTAATCCCTTTCCCAGAACTTCTTTTTTTTTTCTGTGATGTTTTCCATCATCTTCCTTTCTCTTGTTTTCAACCTGTGGGAGAAACCAGCTCCCAACAGCTCAAAGAACTTCTGCCACACGTCACACAGCAGAGCCCTAAGGAAGGACTGTAACAATCAGTGGGAAGAGGGAATATGATCCACTAATGCAGCATCACCTCCACAGTTTCAATGGAATTGCATACAAGCCAGAGTTAAGAACCCTATTAAGCAGAAGAAAACCTGCCAATACGTAAGTGCAAAAATGGCACTGTGAAAGACTGACTGTGCAAAAGGAGTCAGGTCAAAATCTCAAAGCTTTCTAGAGCATCCAGCAAAAAGAATATAAACCCACTTCATAAAGATCAAGATCAAAATGGTGCAAGCTACATCTCTGTGTCTCCATTAACTTCACCTCAAGCAGGCATTCCAGCCTCCAGATGGGGAAGCCACACAAGTTGGATTAGATTCCTGTAACTCTACTCAGCTGCAGAGTGAGCCAAGTCATTCTCATAGAGTTTACCGTGCCAGACTGGCACCCTGACAGCTCTCCCAGGGAATTCTGTTATTCTAAACAGGAAGAGGCACATGTTGCAATGGCAATAATCCATTATGTAAAGAGACTCAAGGCTAGACTGCAGGAAAAACAGAGGAGCCAGAAGCCTGTCCTTAGGTAAGTGAAGATTACACATTGCATTCTTCACACTTCTAACCCTACGTCTTTGTGCTTCTTTTCTTAGTAATTTGTAAATGTTTTCAACTTTAACTGCTGGATTCCACTATCCACCAAAAATTGAGAAAACTCATTTAACATGTGTTCACAGGCATCTTGTGTTAACTTTTCAATCTCATTTACCTGTAGCTGTCATCTTCTGAATCTGAAGCAGACACTTCACTGCTCCCATTACTTTCCTCTGTCAGACCAACAGTGCTAAGTTCTTCCATGATTTTCTTTAAATCCATATCAAACACTTTCTCATAGAGCAACTCGTACAGCAGAGCTGAGGAAGAGGAGGAGAAAGTGGAAGAGCAAAACCAATTACCAGCTAAATCAGTTTTTGTTCCACCATTACAGACAGTAACCATACAGTCATTAACAACTCAAACTGAAAACCAAGCTACTAAAAAAGACTACAATAAACTTTCACACAGAGCCTTTTCCTGAAACCTAACACTGATAGCTTTAAGATTTTTGGTAAAAATATGCTTTTAACTAACAGCTTAATACTTACACTGGCACAGAGCAGCCTTTTCTGCATACTCTATGGGATACACAATATCATAGTGGTTTCCATTCGAGAAGCACAGCAATACCTATAAAAAAAACCACACAGATATTTTAGGCTTTGCATCTCACTTGATTTTTCATTAGCAGTACCTTTTAAATTCAATTTAAGGTACCCATGTGCTTTGTTGTCTCTCAGGACCTCAATGTATAAATAAAACAATCAAAATATTTGGTGGATGTCCTTTAAACCAAACAGAACTTGAACCAAAGTCAAAAAGAATTTAAGACAGGTTAGTGCCTGAAGATTTATTTTTACAGAATTTTATATTAGTAGGAAGATATGCCACACCCTAAATACATCCTATCTATTTAAAAAGAAGTGTTACCTGTATTAACAGCATGGCTGCCTTAAATATATACAAAATAAACTGCTAAAATTGAATTCTCAGAACATTTCATTGTGTTGAATAATAAAACTCATATGCAACTACTTGCTGTTTATATAAAGTAGTCTTACTTCAGCCTGTCACAACAGCCGTAATTTTATTTTTTTTACCTTATCAGAAAAGCCATTTTCAGTTACACGTGAAGGAGAAGCATTTGGCTCCCGGTATATTATGAAATCTTTCCTGGGAAAAAAAAAAAGGTAGCAGTTAAGAATTTATTTTAAAAGTAGTATCAATAAAAATTTGAGTACTGAAGTTAAATTCAAGGAACATACATAACCACAGAAAACACCTAGTGGTTTCTCTGCTATCATCAATCTCTATCATGATTTGAAACTTAAATATTTTCTCTCTCTGCCTTTCATCCATAATGTTCTCTTTCTTTGCTTAACAACCTGTCACTTCCTTCAACTTCTTTCTCACACAGGCGAAAGTGTTATCAGTCTTGCAAAATAATCGAGTATATTCACAGTTTCTGGATTAAAAAAAAAAAAAGAAACTTTTTGCAGCTAGTCATAAAAAGCAATTCTGAGAGGAAAAGAAGGCCAACCCACTCCAGGGTGCAAAGAGAAATTTACTAGACAATCAAATTATATTTGTGAGAGGTCTGAAGAGTGAAAGTGAAATCAAATCCATTCATACTGAATTGTTATCCTATGCCTGGAAAGTCTGAAACTTGCTTACTTATTCACTTGGAACAGAACAGGAAATTCTTACTTTTGCTTTCCTTAAGTCTGCCAGCATGCAGGAAAGAAAGCAACTCCTTCTCCTTACCTCTACCACCATTCCTACTTTTCCTGAGACTCTAAATTGCCTTTTCAATAGAAGCCTGCCTTCCCAAAATGAGCACAGCAATAACTACTCTTGTGTGTTCACCTCTGTAGTGAAATACTACGTAAGAGTTGCATCTGTGCCACAAAACCCTCCTGATGCTTTCAATGGAAATTAAAAAACCCACTATTATCAAACAGGATTTGTCTCTATTCATTTATCAGCTGTGGCCCTGGATACCAATGTGGCATGACTGCAAAATAAACTACTCCTATATATGAGAATACATTTCTCATGGTCAGAAATACAACAGATCATGACCATCCAGTTTCTGATGTGATTAAGCATCCAATTCTGCTGACTTTAATTGAGTTATATCCCTCTACAACCTGGCTCAGTGTAACCATCAGACCTTCTCACTAAGCCTCGAGCCAAACCTTGCTCTGACTTTCAGCTCAGTCCTCCCCCATCCCTGCAGCCATGCAGCTCTGAGCTGTCCCACTCACCTCACAAAATACAAAGTGAATTCCATGCGAGTTCCCACATGTAGCACTCAAAGTGCCTAAAGGTAATATCTAAGTAGTTTGATTCTTTCCTCTTATCAGCCATCTCACCACCGACAAAGCCATTAATTTACAGTAAAGATTTTGAAATACTGAATTTTTAATGGCTTTACAAACAGCAGACAGTGAAGATGCTCTGGATTACTCACTCCCTTGCACAGTAATTAGAAAGCAGTTATAAATATTCAGCACATTGTTTCTCACTACTTTGTGAAGAAAGATTTAGTATATAGGAAATGAGTACAGCCCACAGCTTAGCAATAGGGTTAGTACTAAAGCCTTAGTGAGAAACAGGAAGAAAAGCAATTTTAACAGAAAAACTAGGGTATTAAAATTAACAAAACACAAACTGTATGAGATTACCCACAACTGGCTGGGCAGGTGAGATACACGGCATTATTGCAAACCTGTATTCACATACCAGATTAAATGTCATTTTCTAAACTCACTTTTCTATTTTTATTTAATCCCTTGAGAGCTGCAATTTTCAAAGCATATTTATAATTTAACAGAGTACTATGGTATGGCATAACATAATTCCATCTTTGCTATTCCAACTGATTTACCAACAAAACAGAAATTATCTCAGTAAAACATATTGAAAGGTTTCCTTACTTGTACATAAGAGAAAGGGCACTTATTTCTACTTGTCCAACCCATTCCTGTATTGAAAACAAAAGAAAACTTAGTTCAAGCAAACACACAATTATACCTCCTCATAAGCAGATCAAGAGATGCAAGAAATCATTGTTGCAAATACATATATGAACACTGAATCTGGAGTTCAGCAAGACATAAAAATACAATTCCCCAAACCATTTTACAGTAGAGAGTACATACATAAAACCATATATTCACATAATTCAAAGACTTCCTAGGCTCAATCAAAAATACTTTTGAGGAAAAGAAAAAAATCCAATCAGCCATCAACTTCAAGAAAGTACTGTTTTCTATTATAAATCAAATTTAACATACCTGTGGATTTTCCAAACTTTTTAAATAATCTTCAAATGGCCCCTCTATGAACTGTATTAAAAAAAAACCAAAACAGCAGTAATTAGTCATTTTTAATAGTGCACCATACGGAATCCCTAGTCTGTGACCCACTGTATCAATGGGAATGTACCACTGGAAATTAAGGCTCTCCTGCCCTATAGCCTAAGTATAAAATGATGTCGAGATGAAGGAATGAACAGTCAAACACACTGGTTTGCCTTGCAGAAAATAACCACATAAACAGCTTTCAAAGTCATCACACAAGCCAAAATACACCAAACAAAAAGCCCCAAAAAGAAATTCAGCAGCCAAATGGGGAATCTGGAAGAAAACAAAGATGATGTCATGTAGATGTTTATGGGCAATTCATCCCAGGCATGCAGAGCATCACTGAAGAGAGGACAAGTGGACTTGAATTCAAATATCTCATTAAATAAACAGCAATGGACAATCAGAAACAAGAGTCACACTTCTGCAGTAGGGAAGCAGTGGTAAGATCTAGTGCAGCCACCTCATAAAGCACTTTTTCCTCTGTTCTGTATCACTTGAAGCTGCTTTTACTTTCAGCAAAGGATGCAAACAATCAGGCTACACTTCAAGTGCCAGCCCAAGAAAGTGATCCTTCAGCTGTACTCCCTAACATACATGAAGAGGCCAAATTCACATCTGCCAAGAGCAGAGAAAGATGCTGCAGTAATTGAGACATCTTAACTTCAAAGTGTTTCAGCCACACTGGCCACAGAGAGGCTGCATTTAAAAATTGCTCTTTAGTCACAATCTGCTTGATTTACTTGAAATAAAGATCCACAGATGTCCAAACCAAGAAGGAAATCTCTTTATGAACTTAAGTTGCAAGCTGGATGGCCTCTTTACTCACAGTGATTAAGAAACAAGATAATAAGGAGAACTGAGTGGAGTAGTGAGATTAAAAGTTCTGCTTTAGCCATTTTGAAGTGAGAAGAACCAACAAGCCTGGCCCAATTTTCTAATTTAGATACAAGCAATGGGGTGTGAAGTTAAAAAAGGTGCATCAGTAAAACATGATCACAGACAGCAGTTGCTTTTTGTGTCAAAATTAAATGACCTAAAGATAATGCACAGAGGAAGAAAGGAAGGGCACCAGGAAGTTCTCATAGGAAACTGAAGAGTTAGAGAATGAATGTAACACAGCAGCAATTCAAGATAACACTTCAAGAAAGGCTGAGGATGGAAATGAAGATGGTGGTTACACTCCTGAAATTTTGGTTATAACAGTATCAGTGGAAAGAAAGACACAAATTCAAGCTGAAGTGATTACAATAGACAGAGAGAAGAGGAACTTCAGTAAGTACCACCAGTACATGTCAACAGAGCATAACTACTAAGGAGGCAGCAAGTGAACAGCTGAACCCAGAGATTAGGGAAAGAGGCATTTGTTGTTTATGCTGGTTGTGTGTTTGGGTTTTTCAAAGAGAGATAACAATGCTGTATTCCTGACAGAAAACACAAAGCATAGTGAGAGACAGAGGCAGCAAAGGAGATCAGCAGAGCTGAAGCGAGGTACTCGAGGGAGGAAGGACACTGGGAAATGAGAACAAATATCAAACACCTACTCTCACAAGAAACTTTTAAAAAAGAGACTTTTCAGAAGGACAGCAAAGATGGACAGAGGAGAAGTCATACCCTGGGATAATGTCTGAAGGAAAAAAAAAGAACACTGGGACCAGGAGTTTGGAGGAGAGAGACCAAAACAATACTAAAACCATATTAAAACCAGCCAGGGCTAACAAAGCAGGAATGCAAAACAACAATATGGGAAACAACATACACTTAAGAGTCAAAAAGGGCATGGAATTTCAAAACATTACACAATGGAACAAGAGAACAGCAGTATAGAAGCAGATATTGGTAATTCTGGAAAGAAAGGGATTAAAAAGCTAGCAGTGAAAAAATAAAGTAAGAAGAGAGACATCCAAGAGTTGGTAAGTCCTGGATGGACTGGAAACAACTGGAAGGAGGTAAGTCAGAGCAGCATTGTCCCAGAGAGATCTGCTGTACTTTATATCATTAATTCTTGACAACTTCCACATTTATGTGTTCATTCACATTTGAGCATAGGGTACTAGATCAGAAATTATAGCACAGAGACACACTCTTATTCCTGCTTTCCTTCTCTTCCCTACACCAGTGCATATCTAAAACAGTCTTTTTATTTTGGATCTGGGTAAATTTAGAACAGAAGAAGAGAGCTGAGCAGCAATCTTCTAGTAGCAAATCCTTACACAGACTCACTTCCCCTTTTGTCTGTCGTGGAAATCAGCTAATCTAGTATAGACACTAGAACCCATACAAATACAAACAGAAGCACCATTATTGATTAATGTTCTTTTAAAAGGAAGGGGAAAAAAGGATTTTATGATGTTAACACTGATGGCATTGACCAAATATAGATCAATATCAAGCTCTTAGTTACAGATGTTTAGGGAAAAAAACCTACAGTGCCAATGCAGAATAAACTGCAGACCCTGAAACAAATTTCACTAATTTCGTCAGTCAAATCCCTTATATACTGGAAAAGCAATTAATTAACACAACAAGAACGTTTTATGACTTTAGTTAAAGTAGGTATAATACTAAACTAAAATCCAGATTTTAGTAGCTTCACTATAGACTATTAAAGTTTAAGTAAGTTTGCTTTTCTTTCTTCATGAGCATTAGAAACTTGTCCCACTCCACATCACTCCAGTCCAAGGAGTATACAGGTTTCTCCAGGCTTATGAAAATGAGTTACTACCACATATGTGCTAATTAATTTAAAGAACATCATCTAGTGTTTGGCTATGATGAATATTGCCACAAACATAGTGAGGTGCAGAATACACCAAAGTTGAAGGAATAAAGTAACTTTTTTTAAATGCTGACAAAGAAAACAAAAATACTTACTGCTTCAAATTTCTCCCTATTTTTCCGAAGATAGTCTACACAAGCCATCCTAACATCAATGTGCCGAGACTGAGAGTGCAACACCTACAAAGGGAGAAAGAAAACAAGGTGACATTGGATCTCAGGAGTTTTGATGACAGGCCGCAAATAATTAATGACTGCTGTCTAAATACAGGCTTGGAAATACTCTAGTTTTAATTTCAAGAATATTTAATATGCATACTCATTCAGTAGCAACATCTTCAGGCAAGTCAAACCTCAATTACTTAATAAAAAATTAAGTACCTGCAGAATTTACAGGTTTGCTAAATTCAAACCTTCAATTTTATGAGAATTTACTAAGCAAATGAATAGCATTTATTGTTAATCTTTAACTCCCTCCTTTGTAAAGGACTTCAGTTAATTGAAGTAGGTTACAGCAGGAATGGATGAGGAAGTCGACTACCAACATACACTCATTCAAATAAAAGCCAACCAACTCTCACAGTGCATGTTTACCTTCTCTTCCTTTTAAGAGGCCTGTTGCCCAAACACTCTTTTGGAAGCCACGAATTCAGTACCCAGTATGACACCTGCATTATACTTCCTGTTCAAATCTTTACTGGAAAACTAGTACTTTCATCAAAGGTTCCAAGTTATCTCACTACAACATAGGGAAGTTCCAGACAATTTAATTCACAGTGTCTCTTGCAGTCCTTACACACCCTCAACATAAATCACTTCCAAATTCAGTTCAGTTTTTCTGAACGAAGAGTACACAAAATAGACCAAATTTACAGATAAACACTTAATAACTCTGAATTAAAGACTTTACTTTCTTAGAAAAGCTACATGATTCTATAGTAAGAATGGGATGTTAAAAATGTAATAGTTGAAAGAAAGTTCTATCAACACTGCAGTATGAGAGAAACCTTCTATGTATTAATTAAAAAGTCAGAATAGCAATATATATATTACATATATATTCCCTTGAGATAAAAAAACCCCACACACTTCCAATCAATAGTGTTTGCTTGCCTGAACTTATCAATTCAGTGGGGAAAGGAATATTTTTTTAAAAAGTGATCTGTGTATAATTAGCACAGGAATCTGGTTTCCCACAATCAGAAGCACCAGAGCTCCCACTGCTGTTTGCTTGTACTTAAGACAAGATGACGCTGTCGCTTTTTTCCTTTAACACTAACACTGAAATGGGGGAGGGGAATTCAACAGGAAGAACAAAATAAATTACTCTCTTTCTCCAATTTTATAGTAAACTAATTAACAAAACTAAGAACGTGGCTTTTCAGCTCTTTCCACTAAATTCCGTTTCCTAGATAGTCTCATACCAAGCAGCTGTATTCCAGTGTTGAGATCTTACACTGAAAAAAGCTCTGAGGAGGCGGTGGAAGGTCAAAACAAATAAGGATTTCTTGGTGGCAGGAGGCAGCTGTACACACAGAACTTCTCTCACCTCGCAAGGTGGAAATTTTAATAAAATCATGTTTTTCACTGGCACATGACTGCATAACCTTAGCCTATACCTGTCTGCGTTTTAACACTAATTACCACCCACTAATGAGATCCACTTCCCATGCTTTCGTGAGAAGGAGCTTTGTTTATGTAACCAGTTACCTGCTCGGCCACAGCCCTGAAAAGGCAGGACCCATCCTTGGCCACTTTCTTCCTGTACAAGCCCTGAGATCGCAGGTAGCGGTCCATGGACGTGTCCCCGGGGGCGTCCCCGCCGCTGCCGGGATGGCTCTGCTCCCCTCCGCCGGCCATGCCCGCCGCATCCATGTTCACCGAGGAGAACGCCGCACCCCTCCTAGTCCCACATGGCGAGGAGAAGCCGCGGCGCAGCTCCGGGGCCGGGCGCAGGTGCAGCAGCCGGAGGGGGGAGCAGCGCTGGCCCGCCGGCAGCCACAGGAGCAGGAACAGGAGCGGCAAGAAGAGCAGCAGCCGGCTTCACGTTGTCCACTCGCATGTGGGGAGCGCGGAGAGAAGCGGCAAAGTTTCCCTGCGCAGCCCGGACTCGCAGCTCCGTCACTGCCGCGGCTTCCCGGCTGCTGCGGAGGGCCGGGGGCAGCTCCGGCGGGTGCCGGTACCGGGGGAAGCGGGCGCGTCCCGGGCGCACAGCCGGCCTGCGGGCGGAAAACAAAAGGGAAAGGAAGGACACGTGCGGCCCGCCGGGAGGGAGGGAAGGAGGGGAGGGCGCAAACAGGAGCGTAACCTGGCGCTTATTTTCACTTTCAGCCCGGGCGCTGCTGGGAGCCGTAGTCCCGGAGGAGGAGGAGGAAGCAGGAGGAGGCGGACACAGCGCCCGGGGCCGCGCCGTCAGCCTTGCGCCCGGTCAGGATCATTCTATAGCTTCTTAGTTTTAGAACCAGCACGGGAAGGATGGTTGGTGACAAACTCTACATAACCTGGTAGTGTGCGCTCGCAGCCCACAAAGCCAGATGTATCCTGGGCTGCATCCAGAGCAGCGTGGGCAGCAGGGCAAGGAGGGGGCATTCTCTCCCCCTCTACTCCGCTCCGCTGAGACCCCACCTGGACTACTGTGTCCAATTCTGGTGTTTCCAGCACAAGGAGGACATGAAACTGTTGGAACAAGTCCAGAGGAGGCCACGAAGTTGATAAGGGGACTGGGGCACCTCCCCTACAAAGACAGACTGAGAAAGTTTGGGCTGTTCAGCCTGGAGAAGAGAAGGCTGCATGGAAATCTTACAACAAACTTCCAGTATCTGAAGGAGGCCTAAAAGGAAGCAGAAGAGGGACTCGGAACTGTAGTGATAGGACAAGAAATAACAGGTTCAGGCTCACAGAATGGAAATTTAAGTTAGATATTAGGAAGAAATTCTCCACTGTGAAGGTGGTGAGGCACTGGCACAGGTTGCCCACGGAGGTTGTGGATGTCCCATCCTGGCAGTGTTCAAGGCCAGGCTGGATAAGGCCTTGAGCAACCTGGTCTAGTAGGAGATGTCCCTGCACAGAGCATGTGGGACTATATGATCTTTAAGGTCCATTCCAACCCCTTCACATTCTATGGTTTTGTCTGAAACCTAATCCACAGTATGTGGAATGTGTGCATTTCGTTAGGCTTTGTTTGGTTTGGGGTTTCCCCCCCCAACAGATGAGATTGTTGTAAGATTATTTTTTAACTTCATCCACTTGCAGGGAAGAAGACGGAAATAAAACAGAGATAGTAAAAGGGGGCTTAATTAAAAACGGATTTTAAAAAGCCACAGCTATTCAATACTTTTAAAGTATTACTTTTCTTGTATGCCACTCGTAGTTGTAAGAAGCCCAAACATTTGTGTTGCAATTGCATGATTAAATTTTGCTTGGCATTGTAAATAGGCTTTAGGAGGTTTTGATGCACAAAATGTGACAAGAAAGGATGCTCTTCAAACCTGTAAGGTGTTTCTTTTTTTTACTGTGCTTGTGAAACCTACCTGGGAGGAAGAGCTACAAAGCTCTCAGTAGCACTAGCAACAAATAAGATGCTATGAGTTACTTCTTAGCCTAAATGAGCAAAATCAGACGCAGGAAAGAGAAGTGAAAACAGAAAGAATGGAAACTCTGATTTTTACTTTCAGCTAATAGTAATAAAACCAGGGAGGGGGGTGATTTGAGTTGAGACCCCTAAGTAATAATAACAACTTATTTAATAAGCACAAGTTACAAGCCAGGCCGAGTCTAGTGCTCTACCAGTTCCTTACATGCAGCATCAAACCATCTTTCCTAACAGAAGCTCAGGTTTGCCAGAAAGGAATAGGAAACAAATGCCAGTTCCCAGGATCTCCATAGATAAGGAGAACAGAAAGTGAAAGAAGTTAAAGCAAAGCTCTACTCGCAGCTGAACCTCCAAGACACAGTCAGCTAGTGAGGCAGCAGGGGGATGGATGAGACAAGGAAGGGGATAAAAATACCAGCGAGGGGCTGAGGGAGAGCTCCAACTTCTCCCCAGAAGATGGGAAAGGTCATCAAACAAGACTGAACTATAAACAGTTGTTGCCACTGACTCAGCTACAACATTCACTCAAGGAACTCAGGCTAGCAGAGTCCTGCATGTGAGAGCTGCTTCTTCCCTAGATAAAAGTGATTTGGAAAGATGCTTTTGAGACCTATCAAACTAGTGTCCAGAGTTTCTCTGGAATATCCTATTTTTTCTCACCCTATTCGTCATGTTTAGAGGCAGAACTATGCTCTAATACTTAACAAATCTGTCTTCTCATATATTTCAGCCTTTTGTCATTGTGATTCTAAAGGCTGGTGAGGGGAAGGGCAAATGCCTTTCATCACATCTGTTAGACTCAAGAATGCCTATACACACCAGGCCATTCAGTATGTGACAGGATGTAAATGTGGTTCTCATAAGTGAATACACAGAAAATTAGACCATTAAAGTCGTCTAGCTGTCAGTGTTCTAAAATCCTGCTCTTCCTGCAATCAACCCCTGAAGCTGATCAAGTGATAGTGACCCAGAGTTTTTTTCCAAGTGCTGCTATACAAGAATCAATCCATTTCTAAAGAGGTTTAGTTCTCAATGAAGAAATCTACTCCATATGCATATTTGCTAAGGCTCAAGGAGAAATGGACCCACCCAAAGGCACCTGAAACACCTCAGCACTAAAATAAATGCTTCTCAAGATAAGAATGACCAAATTATAACTCACGAGTTATTACAGATGTTCTAATTAGAGTTCCTACAGATGCTCTAATTAGAGTTAATACAGATGTTCTAGTTAGCAAGTAGCTTTATTAACACTTTCAACCAGCACTTGTACCACGTGCAGCAGCTCCAGCCACGAGTTTCTGCTCTCACTGCCCATACCCTGAATCAGCCCAGGAAGCTGACTCAAGCCGAAAAAATTTTTTTCAAAAAAAAATCTAACTTTATCTTTAAACCAAGATTGGTTTTGTGATCCAGGTCACGGCCTGCCTGTCCCAACACCTGGGCCAGCAACCTTAGGGAGAGCAGACCGGTGTTCCCCCGCCTCGCGCGCGCCCTTTCCCGGTTCGCCACGCGCCTCCTCCCACCCGCAGGTCGGGCACGGGCGGCTCGGCGGGGCAGGCCGGGGACAGGCACCCGGGCGGGGGCGGCCCCCCGGCCTGCTGTTGGTTTGTCCCGCCGGCCACACCTACGGCTCGCACCATTCGCCGCGCGGGGGGGCGCCGAGGGGGTGAAGAAGCGAGCGGGGAACGCGCCCGGGCGCCGGGGCAGCGAGGGGGATGTAGTGCTGGGATGCTCCTCTGGGATCCAGCCCCGGTCGGCTCGGAGGAGCCGGATGGTGCCGAGGCGAGTGACAGTCGCCTCATGTCGTCCTCACCCGCAAGGCCCGCAGTGGTACAGCCGAGGAACCTCTCCTTCCCCTCACCCAGCAGGTCCCAGCGAGGGGCGGGAGCTGCCATGTGCCAGTGCTTCCCTCAGCTGTTCAGCCCGGCTGGAGCACCCCGCTCCAGCTGTGTGGTGCAACGGGAAACGTTTCTAAGCATTTTTCTGACGGGTCATTTTTTCTTTAGTGAGGTAGCAGCCGGGGGAACAGGTGTGGGGTAGGACAGGGGACACCCCGCGTCACGCTAGCCACAGGGATCACGCCACAACTACACAGGTCGGAGGGACCATCCCACAGCCACACAGATTGGAGGGATCATCCCAGAGCCTCACAGGTCGGAGGGAACACCTCATCGCCTCACAGGTCGGAGCAACGGAGGGGATTCTGCCCTTCTGGGAGGGGACACCCCACAGCCACACAGGTCGGAGGGGACGCACCACAGCCGGTTGCCCTCCCAGAGGGAGAAGTTGTTGAAACGTGCCCTCGGTACGTGCGTGCTGCCACAGTAATTGTGTATATTTCCGAAATATAACCGTAAACAAAGAGTGTATTCTCCTATCCCATTGCTCTTCCTCAGAAATGCTCTAGCAGACATGAAGAAATATATGAAATGTTTGTAAAGCAGTAGTGGGAAAGTTGTAAGTAAGTAAGAAGAGTAAGCAAGTGTGTAGCAAATTCAAATTTGATTTTTTTTCCCCCGACTAAAAAGCTTATTCAGCCTGGGAACTCAAAAGCAGCATGGCCAGCAGGGCAACGGAGGGGATTCTGCCCTTCTGCTCTGCTCTGATGAGACCCCACCTGCAGTGCTGCATCAGCTCTGGGGTCCCCAGCATTAAAAAGACGTGGAAATGTTGGAGCGAGTCCAGAGGAGGGTCATGGACAGGCTCAGAGGATTGGAGCACCTCTCTTATGAAGACAGTCTGAGAGAGCTGGGGTTGTTCAGCCTGGAGAAGGTTCTGGGGAGACCTTACTGCAGCCATTCAGTACCTAAAAGGGGCTACAAGAGAACTGCAGAGGGATTTTTTTATGAGGGCCTCTAGTAATAGGAGAAGGGGACATGGCTTTAAACTGAAAGGTTTATATTAGATACTAGGAAGAAATTCTTTGCCCTGGGGGTGGTGAGGCACTGGCACAGGTTCCCCAGAGAAGTTGTGGATGCCCCATCCCTGGAATTGTTCAAGGCCACATTTGATGGGTCTCTGAGCAATTGTGTCTAGTGCAAGGTGTCCCTGCCTGTGGCAGAGGTGTTGGAACTAGAATCCCTTCCAACCCAAACTGTTCCATGATTCTGTGAGTCAGCTGTCCTGGCCACGCTCCCTCCCAGCTTTTCGTGCACTTCCTCACTGGCAGAGCATGAGACACTGAAAAGTCCTTGACTAAGGGTAAGCACTACTTAGCAACAACCAAAACATCAGAGTATTTTTCTCATACTGTATCCAAAACAGAGCACTGTACCAACTACTGAAAAAAAAGAACTCTATCCCAGCCAAAACCAGGACATCATGGCAGAGGGGTTGGAACTAGATGATCTTCAAGGTCACTTTCAACCCAAACCATTCAATGATTCTGTGATTCCGTGATCATCACTCAAACACATGATCAAGCCAAAGAGTTTAGGGGGCATTAATAAATAAATACTTCAAGCTAGCTAGCATGAATATTAATAGTGGTGATAAAGCCTGATGCTTAAGGGAACACAGTTAAAAAAAAAAAAAAAAGAGGGTGATCTGCTTAGAAAAAAATATTTTAAGTTGCCTATTTGCTTAGTAGTCCACAATGAGATTTGTGTCCTGTCAAACTCCAGCCTGAGAGACCAAGGATGTTAGGGTTTGAGTTGTCCCAACTCCATCTGAACCAAATCTGAACAGCCTGTTAAAAGTTTTAGTTTAATTCCTCCATGATACCATTTTTTTTATGGATGTGTGTGTGTGGACAAGCTTGGATTTAATTCTGCTGATGAAGAATAGACCTGGATTTCATATCCCTTGTGCAGAATAGCAGTGCAGTAATAGCAGAATATAGTAATGGTTGCATTATTCCTGCATGCTATTTATAGCTGACTGCATCTTTGTGCTTTTTGCATGAGCCAAAGATGATACACTCCAAGGACCTGCATTCCTTCATTACATCTCAGGGAACTACAGAAATGCAGTCTGCTTGAGCCTGAAATAATCATTCCTCAAAAATGTAGTAATCATGTAACATTTTGCCTTCTGGAGAGCTTTGGTCAAGGCTAGAATTTTAACCACCATTTTAACTGCTTTCCTTCCATGAAGATTTAATGCCACATCAGATTCTAGGTGCTCAACATTCAGGTGGGCAGCACCCAAAAAATGATAGGCTGATGGCCCAGGCAGCAGGTTAATATCTCAGCACAACAGAGCAAGCAAAGGAAGGGCTGATTTGAGTTTGTGGAATGAATTCCTGTGGGAGCAACTATTTAATGCTCTCCCATATAGAATGAAAAAGACAGGATAAAAGGGCTGCATGCGACATGATGGTCACACTTCTTAGTTATACCAGAAGTATTTTTTGTGCAGCTGTGGAAGGTGCATCCTCAGATTCTGGCCGGAATATCCCATTGCAGTCCCTAATTTGGGGAAGAATATTTTCCTTGGTTGGATTTTCTTTTTTTTTAGACAAATGGTTACCATTCAGTACAACACAAACGACAAAAAGCATGTTGTGGTAAAAGCTGTTCCTTCCACTGTTGAGGAACACTTTATAAACTGTCTTGAAGATGTTGGTCTGAAGATTTTTATAGTCAAGAAATGCTGAGAGTTGAGGCACGAAGGTATTTGAGGTAAAGTGAGGTTTTTAAAAGCTTCCAGAACTCATGAATGGTTGTATTCTAAGCATAGAAGGAAGATGGCAGAGCTATATCCATTTAAAATAGCGTTTTTGGGGGTATAAAGATAGAAGGTGAGTAATTGGCTGTGAATTGGGGGCTATCACTTTAGGTAATGTGAACAGGTAGTTAAAAATGTACTCTTTTCACAGTTTCTTTAGGCTACCAGAGCTTTGTATAGGGTTTGTGTGGCAAGGTTTTGGCAGAGGAGGGCCACAGGGGTGGCTTCTGTGAGAGGCTGCCAGAAGCTTCCCACACATCCAAGGGAACCAATGCCATAATCCTGTTTACAGAAGTAACTGTGTGACTGCAGCTAGAAAAAGCCAGGAGTCTGGCAGCAATATTTGCAGAAAAAAAATGTTTGCTGTAGCTTGGAATGAGTAAATAGTAACACTTTGGAGGAGTGGTTTGAATCAGTCATCACGAAAATTAATCTTAAGTCAGTGAACAGAAAACTTTGATTTAAATGATTGTTTATATTAACTTACAGTTGTGTTTTAAAGACTGATTTTTCACTGTTCGGTAGCCATTAAAATGTGCTGATTATCGTCTTTGTGCATAATTTACCATTTCTTTTTGCTAGTAAAGAGAGTGTGGTGTAGTTACATACAACTGAGACATTTCAGACTTTAACATAACATCTCAATTTTTACACACATTTCTCTATTTTGGAAGATGAGGACTGTTTAATTTTTTTTTCCTAGGTAATTATTACACTTTTACTTGTGATTCATACCAAACTCCTAGTGGATAAATACAGGAAATAAAAGAAAATCATGAGGAAAAAACCCCTTTTTATAGTTGCTTGTAGTTGAATAAGATTATTATAAATGTATTTGATCCTTCTTCTTAAGGAGATTGTCCTTATGCAAATATGTTTTGCATTGAAAAAGGTTTTATTTAAAAAATGGAAGTATACTTGCAGGAAGAGAATGTGATTGGTTTGATAGCTCAGTCTTTCAAGTGTGTAGAACTAGTAGAGATCATCCTGTCATCTCCACCTCTTTTTTTATTTATGGAAGGAAATAATGAAAAAAAATCAGCGGTGGTAATCCATTTAAGTGAGCTGGCTGAATGAACAGAAATGAAGGAAATACTGCCACCTTGCTTGCAGAAAAAGATGCTTGTCAAAAACTGGTTCAACACTTCAGCAAACCAAGATTAATCCTTCAGCAGCTTGAACAGAAAGTCCACACTGTTTAATAATGCTACTTTTGTAGTATTAGTGTTATTATTTCGTTTTGCAAAGCAAACATATTTAAAATTAAATTTTAAATCAACGAATCTGATTGATTTTATTTTTATTAATTTATTTTAGAGACCCAGAGAAGTTACCAGGAAAGAACGATTTTTTTTTTTGCCTTACATTTAAATCAAGCACAGAATCAGAGTCTTCGAGAAACCAGGTACTTTTCTTCATGTGTAAAGAGGCTGTATGTGATTGGAGGAGCTGTCTTTTAACAAGGCAGGAAAAAATATCATTCAAATATATAAAACTCTAATATTGCTGCAGAATATTTGTTCTTCGATGTGTTTTGGAAGGAGCAGCAGTTCATAGCACTATCAGCTTTGTTTAAACTAAGTGCAAGTGCATTAAATTATATTCATTAACAAAATCAAGATAAATCATGTTACTAATAGAACTCTACTGGTAAATAGAAAAAAATACAGAGATGGACTTTGTAAGACCCAATTTTGCTGAGTGATAATTTTTTTTTGTTTTTGGCATTCCAGCTCTAGCCTTCTGTTCCCGCTGCTGTTTTGAGCCACAGAACGACTGAAAATCTGTGGCGTTTAGAGCAGTGGTTTTCCTCTCGCTGATAGGGCCGGGAGCCGTGGGTAGTAGTTCAGGGTTTGGTCGTTAGATGGCGGTAGCTCCCCGGGCATTTTGGGCGATGGGTTTTCTGACGTGCTTGATTGTGAGGTGAGAGAGCACAGCAGGGAGTTCGGATGGGTGTTTGGGAAGGGGAACGCAGGCAGTACACTCTATGCATGCTGTCCCACTCCAAAAAACACCCAAACACCCCCACACACACACCAAAAAAAAAACCACACCAAAAAAAAACAACCCAAAGCAAAACAGAACAACACCCCAAAACCACTCTGCAACTGAAAAAGAGATTTTTGACTGAAAATGAAGGATGCAGCCCAGCTCCAGAACACAGGGCTGAATAATGTCCAGTTCTCTGAGCTCGGTCTGTCCCCAGGCACTGTAGTACAACTGTGAGGTGTAAATAAAGCAACAGGGGATTGTCAGGTTGTTCTTCCCTGTTCTGCCTCTGCCAGCTGTGCACAGGTACAGAAATGCCGTGTTTTGTTGGCTTGATGCCACGAGAGGCTCTTTGTATGCATTAGTAGCTCCCTGTGCTGTGGCAAGGTCAAGTCCTACTGTTGATGTGTGCAGGGACAGAACTGCAGTATCTACTTGTGATTAAGATTATGTGAAGGAGTGCCACTGATAGTGCACTGCTTTGCTGAAAATACCACTGTGTTCCTAGGTTTTGTCGGTCACTGCAAGTTATGCTCTTTGAAACTATAGATTTCCCACATGCTGTGTTGCTCTTCAGTAGGATACAGGCCTTCTGCATGTTTTCAAGTGCAACATTCATGTGCATTTTGTGTAAGATAATTAATTCAGCTGATGATGGCACATTGGGGCATTTAAACTGTGTATGCCTCTACTGCAGAATGTTTTCAGTGATAAGCCAAATTACCTGAATAATGCATTAACTGAAAACAACTAAGGAAGGCTGCCATAGTTAACAATGTGCAGTACCTCCTTAACTGCAGACCTTTTAAGTCTTTTTTCATCTCAGTCTCAAAGCACAGAACCTCTTGAACAAGAGCTTCCCTATCCATTTTGTAGATGAGGAAACTGGAACAACAAAATTTGATGATATGTACACGATCATCCAGGAAGTGTCTGATACATCTGGGAATGGAGCCTGGGTGGGTTCCTGATCTCTATTCTTGTGCCTTCACTGCCACATTAATTTTTCCATTTGCTGTACAGCTTTATTTGGTAATTGTGGTGTTGCTGTTTTTCACAAGACAGTCTGAGCTGGTGTCCAGATTAGAACAATGGCCGTGACAACTGTTTTCTCTTTGATAAAGTACCATAAAAATGCTCAGTGCTTTCAAGTAAGCACATGTGTTAACAAAGAATGCAATGCCTGTTTCTTGACTTAAAAGTTTCTTTTGTGAGCATGGAGTTCAGACTTCACAGGGTGCTAGTCCATGGATTTCCACTGTTTTTTCTGAAGTCAGTGAGGCTGCAGCCATACAAGCGAAGTCTGAATTTTGCCTTCTAGTTTCAAAGTAAGCATTTAATAATCAAGTAGACATCAGAGTGTATTTTGTGCTGGCTTTTAACTCAATGATATGCAGCGCTGCAGTTGAGAAGGCTTTCATTGCAGCTATGTCTCAGCTTGACTTGTAAGGTTGCTGAAGGAATGTCTTGTTCTCGTGCCATATTTGTCTTGCTCTTTTTTTTTTTTTTTTTAATTTATTTGCTTTAGAGAACAGAACCAGGCTTAAGCATCTGTTTCTCAATGAGGTTGGGTATTTTCTGGGGGGATGTGGGGGTGTTTTTACCCAGTGTTACAGATGGTTTCACTAAAGAACATAACAGTTAACTGAGTAGCCCAAGGTGATTCAGTGAACTGATCAGCCTCCCTGAAAATGTTAAACTCTTCTGGCTCCTTGTCTTTTAAACTTGTCTAGCCACGAAATCATATTGGCTTCCAAATGAAATGAAACTTTGGGAACTGGAAGTCACTTTTCATACTGTCTAATTGCCATTCTTATGTGGGAAAATTACTATAAAAATCCTGCCTGGGAATGCTACCGTAATTGTTTTAATAATGTTGAACAAAGCCTTTTGCATCAAATAATTTATTATCTGTTGACACTAATTCACACAGAGTATAAATATGAAAAGTTCAGCATGTTTTACTGGACCAAAGCAGGAGTGTGTGAGGTGATGTTGTGTTGATCTACTCAGCAGAAAACAGAGGTTGTTTAAGAAAAGGACAACAGTTTCTGCCAGTATAAAAACAAAGGGGAAGAATTCTCTCAGAAAAACATCTTTTCTTGTATAATGATTTTTAAAAGAGAAGCATTTTCAGTTACTCAAAATTTTTCTTTCCAACTGTTATTCAAAGAATTTCTTCTCTCTATGCTTTTCCCTTTCCCATTGTTTCTGTTCCAGTTTGGAAAATGTTATGATGACCATGACAATTTGAGGCAGTAAGTGAGGAAAGGTTTGTGAGGAGAATCTGTTATTAGACTGATAGAGTGGTAAAAAATGACCATACTTTAAGGCACAGGTGTGATCTGAGGAAAGGTTTGTTTGTTCAGTACCTTATCTGTGTTTGTTACTGTGTCACCTGGTGTAATAACAGAAAAAAAAAAACCAAAACCTTGACTTTTATTTTCCATTTGTCTGTCCAATTTCTCTGTCCATCCACAGTTTCCAGCTCTGAAAACAAATGGTGAAAACAAATGGAGACAAAATACAGAGAAATTTGAATAGAAAGGGAATGCTGAAACTTTTTTCTTACTTATTCACAAGGGGGGTTGTTTGCTTTTAGGAGAGGGAGATGACTTCTAATAGCAAAACATTATTTAAAAACAAACGAGGAAATGCTACTGCATAAATGAATTGTGCATATAAATTTATGTAAAACAAAACCCATTAACTGAAAATATACACCTCAGTTTAGAGTTGAACTCGCATCTTTGTGTCTTTTTAAAAATACCATTTTATTTTGCATACCAACTTTTTAAACCAAATATGTGTCTTTCAATTATGTGGCTTACAATGTAGTATTAGTTACTGATATAAAGGTATTTTACCCACATTTCTTCATATTTCTTTTAACTTTCTAAAAATAGAAACTGTTTTATGTAAATACTTCTCTAAATAAAAATCTTTCCTGATTTGCTAATGAGGGGGAACTAAAGCATTGTACTCCAAGCTAGTGGATTGACATAGTTGTTGCATAATCAACTATTTCAGGATAACGATTCTTGCTTGGATAGGCTTTTCCAGAACAAAAAATCAGTTTACTCCAAAACGACTCCAAATAACTCTTTTTCCAAAGTAGAACTACTCTTTGCTGATTGGGTTATTGTGTGCTGAAATAAAATACTCACCTGAGAACAGGTGGTTCAACCAAAGAACCCCTTTATAACAGATATTTTCATTAGTTTCTCTGGGGCAGCTTAGGTAAGATGTTGGCATCCTCAGGTTTTCAAACAAGAGGAAATTAAGTAAATTTTGACTGAAACAAGTACCTACCTAGCTCATTGTATCACTCCTAACTCATCAAGACATGCAGTGTGGAATTTCAGAAGAACAATAATTGGGAGATATTTCTCTGCAACAAAAAGTTATGTTTCAGGTGGAGATTGCTTGACTTCTTATTAAGTAAGATTCACATTCCATTCTCTTCAACACTGTCTTATTTACTCTAGCAACAAACTCAGCTGATGTGTTTGGCTGGCACTGTTCACTTCTGCTCTGAGTCTTAGCCACTGGAATTTTTAACATTTCCAAAGGGGTTTCCAGGGGTTACAGACTCAGAGCCCTTCCTGCTGACCAGCAGACCATCATTTCATCCAGATATTAGTCCAATGCTCAGGCAGCAGAGTGGTGACTGAGGGAGACAGATAGTGTCTTCTCCTGCTAGATTAATCACATAATTGTCAGTCAAATTACTCAACTTTCCTCCACTGGCACTGGAACTGAGACTGTCTTTATTCCTGCCAAAGAGTATTCCCCTATCTTTGGTTGTATTTTAGGCTTTCCCAACTCGTGCAGGCTATCTCTGCCTATTATTTTTCTGACATCATACATTTTGCTGTCAGTAATCCTGCAACACACAAATAATTTGTTTTTTATGTCTGTAATTTATGCTCCAGAGTTGAGTAAATTGCTGCACTTCAGACCCAATCCAAAGTCTAATTAAGTCATTGGAAACATTCCAGTTGACTTCACTAGGCTTTACATCAGGCCCATAAGTAGTACTTGCCTGCCACTGAGTCAGAACTTATAAAAGACAAACAAAGCAGAACACTTTTTTACCATTCTTAGTCAGAAAATGCCAAGGTAAGGAAAAATAGCAAAAAATAATCAGACTGTAGTTTAAATTGCAACTCTTGCAGCTGCTAGTCCTAAATAGTGCTTCATTCAATAAGAAACCAATAAAAAAACTACTTAAGCATCACTACATTAAAGGATTTATGAAGAAGTTTCTTTTATTTATTTCTGGGGTATTTTCTTGTATTTTAATTGTCAATTTAGTGTATTCTACATCATGCTAACATGAGTAAAGCTCTTACGATTGCTGAATGTCACTTTTATTTTCAAAGTCTCATTTTATATGTTATGGGCACATAGCAAAGTGCTGCATCTAACACCAAATGTGTGACTCGCTTGATGAAGAAGAAAAATTAAAAAGATAAGAAAAAACCCCAGTATTTATTATTTCTTCTACAGAATCCAGGTAGAGCTGTGAGAAACAGGGACTGTTGCTCCTCCTAGTAATGCTAACAATTGTGCAAACTGTTAAACCTCTCTTGAAAAAGCTGAACTTGAAATGTTTAAAATAAAAAACCCACCACACTGATTTTTCCCCAGGGGTGCAGCAGATTCTGTAAGGTAAACAAGCTGTTGCACTGTGCTGTGGGTGCAGGTGGCTAATTAATGCTCATCCCTATCTTTAATCCCAGGGGAAGGGAGAAAACCTTTTAAATCTCTCTATCAAAAATGGATGTAGTCAAGCTTGAAAGGAGGCCATGACAAGCTGACTGTAGAAGCTGTGTGAACAGTTAATTCAATTAGATCTTTAATGCAAATATCTTTGGAATATGGTTGCATTTGCATATCCCTCAGCTAGGACTTAAGTCAACATTTTTGCACATTTTTCATCATCCACTGAAATTAAATTTGTGAAGTATTTGTGAAATGTAACTTCAGCATCTAGAAAACAACAGATTAAAATACCATTTATGTACTAAATGAAAAAGAAGATTAACTGAGTTTTAGGGTGCCAGGGAAGAATCTGAAGAACCTATCAGAATCCAAAGAGCTGGATTCTCACAATTCTAAACAGGTCATATAAGATCAGATTCACAGATTTAATTAGGTATCTAATTTCCTTTGGGCTTCTTAGTGATGTTATAAGGATCTGGTTCCTAGCTTTGCAGGTCTTGGTTTTGTGGATGTTTCTCTCAACAGCATGTCCTCAAAAATGGAAAAAAAAGGGGAGAGGAGGAGGAGAACTTTTAAAGTTGGATCAGCTCTCTGATCTGGTTTATTATTCAGCTTCACAGACAATCGCAGTAGAACAAACAGGGCGTGGACACAGGCGTGGAAGTGATCAGGGATGAGGAAAGGCGGCTGGAAGCACTTAGCTCTGCCAGTGTGAGAAGTGGCCTTGGAACCAGAGAGCCTCATTTCCTCAGGCCTCATCTACACTACAAAGTTTTCCAAGCAAAGTTGCCTCGTGTTCCCACACGAGTTTGTAAGCTGGCAAAACATAACCCGTACTCTGGGTGAAACTTCCCATACCACAGCAGCCCTGAGCCACCAACCACTCCGCTCATGACATAGCAGCAGTGGCATCCAGGAGCTCCTGCCCCTGCTCATAGCAAATATTTTTTCAAAGTAATTTTTTATATAGGGGTGCATATCTAACAGTTTTTCTGAGAGGTGATGGTAAAGCATTCTGATTATATAGATAATACCTACTGCTATTTTGTTCCCTTTTTCTATGGAAGTGAGCCCTTTGCAGTCAGACTGTTACTGGTAGCACACTGTAATCATCTTTAAATGCTTTGTATCAGGAAAATCTTCCATTTAAAGACAACTTGTAAATCATGGTTATCAAGCATGAAATACCCAAGTTTAAAAAAAGAGAAAACATTTTCCATTCTGTTCACATCTGGGAATGAGAGGAATGTGAGAAAAATAGAATTTTCTCTCTGTGAGCAGGTTTCCAGAATTTAATGTAATTGCGTTTGGGAGACTTGTCTATTGGTGTTGTAGCACTTACACTGCATGGTCACTGATACTGCACTGCTTGGTAACTGTTTGGACAGGAAAAACAGTATAGTACAGAAGCAGAAACACACGCAGTAAACCAGCTTGGTGCACACAACAGCAGGAAATCCTTGTGAATGCAACAAGTGCACGAGGTAGATACCATAGCAAAGAAGCCAAAACCAGGGTAAATATTTTGTGCTGATCTCCTTACGCAAGATACTTGGATCAGTTGCACTCTCCTGTATTTAAGCCAACAACATGTTTCTTTTCTATGAACACTGACAGTGGCAAGTGGTTATGCAAAGAGGTCCTCACCAGGGAAAGCAGAGGAACTGAATGAAAAGTCTGTTCCTGTTTCTCACCTCAATATTCAATCAAATACACTAAATTGAGAGAATGGGTTTATTTTTAAAACTTTATTAGTTGTCTGAAGAATGTCTGCTGCACAAATAGGACGACTGTTTGCATTTTGAAACTGGTATTTTTTTGCTACATCAGTTCAGTTCTAGAAACGCTCGGTAAGATTTGCACAGGAGCATTCTAAGACCTCACAATGTCCTTATTTAGTGGAAACTTGAAAAACCAGGCCATGACATACAAATGTGCATGTCTGTACTAATGTAGGCTAGGCTAATGCTTTTACAAACTGTTGATAGTAATTCTTATTCTGATGGCAGCTGCTGAGAACTCTGTGGAACAACAGTCTGATTTGGAAAAACAAGACCAAAATATGCATAATTTCAGAATTACGAAGGCTTCTGCTCTTGACTTACCTTATTACCCTTCTTTATGCAGTAGTATCAGTAAACACACTATCACGATAAATTCCATCTCAATCATAGTGAATGTGGTTTTCTCCTCATCCTAGACTATAGCTATTTAAACCATTATTATCAAAAGCACAGAAAAAGCTAGGAAATCTTTTTATATTTCTTCACTGACTCCATCCTGATCAAAATATGTTATTGCTGTAATCTGAACATAATTTTCCTTGAGATCGTAACTTCTGGCAATTTTGAGTTTAATATCAAGACTTCTTTTACACACTAATCAGACTGATCCTTTATTTCAGCTAAAAGCCCTCATTCTGTGATTCTGTGATGATATAGATTTAAAAATCTTTTTGTTAAAAATTTTCTTTTAAATTTTTTACAAATTAAAATAGCTAGTGTTGATAGATATGGGATGTAACACTATGGAATAACTATTTTGAATGAAGAAAAGAGATAGAAATAATGAACAAGCAATTCAGCCCTGCAGCACTAGCTCTTCTTTGCTATCAAATAAATCTTTACATATACTTTCAAAGACCACTTTTATCTAGACTCTGCAAAATTTGAAAATAATGTAACTTTAGACTGAGAAATGTTGTCCATGTCAGCTGTAGTGAGAATAATGTACAGGAAAAGGTGATGTAATGATCATATCACTTGCATTATTCTCTCCCTAATGAATAATCTTCTACACTAAGGATGAGCTCACTTACTATTATTGGAGCCACATCTGTAGGCCACAGCACACTGCTGAATGTAGCAGAGTTTGGATGCTGGATAATCTGCCTGTAGCTAACACTTTTCATTGGAATTGCAAAACCATTCTATGTACTACATATGGAGTAAATTTTTCTCATGAGGAATACGACAGAATCAAAGAAACAAAGCTTTTATTTGCAGCTGTTGTACTTGGGATTCACACACTTCCTAAGCACAGCTATGTCTTTCTTTGAAAACTGGTCCCAGACTATTATTAGTTTGAAACATCTAAAACATGTGATGAATGTTTTCTGTTCTTATTTCAGCCAGAGCTCACATGATTGGTATAGTAGTCTAAGTTTGATTTCAAACTAAGGATAGAAAATCTTCTCTATTTCCATTCCTATTCCTATTTGTACCTTCAATGCAGACAGTCTGTGTGCTCAATTGTGCAACTGTGTAACTGACTTATGTAATGTGCTTTCTGTAAATGATGAATCATATTCTTATTTATACCTGGTAATATGAGTATAGCTAGGAGTCAATTTGGAACTCAAGAAATAACATAATTAGAGCCACTGAGTAATGTAATTCAGTATTACAAATGTCTTGAATACACAAGCTTTTATTAATATTAATGAAGCAGGAATGGACAAGGAAGAATATAGTGTGTGTAGAAAGTCTAAAATAAATAATCTCTCCCATAGAATAGGCACATTCCCTTATGTTGTTCTCTCCATTAACCTAATCCAATAATTGTACTGGGCTGGAAGGAGTACTGAGAACATTTTAGGCTGTGATTCAGGAAAGGGTTAAGCATGTGCTTAAAATGACACGTGTTTCTATGTGTTTTGCTGAGTGCAGTACTAGGAGCTGAACATAACAGACCAGATTCCCTTTTTGTGGTGGCAGTGTGTGTCTGTGGGAGCAGTGTTTCTATGCATAACTGTAAATTTCTCTTTTAAGTAGGAATAAAGTTTTCTCATTTCAGTGTTTTGTCTCTGTGCTCATAAAACCAGTTAGAGAAGTCCATTTTCATAAAAATTTTTGAACTAAAAATATATCAAGGATTGCAAAGGAAACTTCAAAACCATTCTTCTTCCAAGTATGGTCCTAACACTGAGATCTTCCCCCTTAGTTAAACAACCTGTCATCACAAATCCCAAACTAGACTTATGTATGTGTGCCCCATGTACACAGGCATACCCTTGTGTAAGCAGTAGTTACACCATTTCAGATTTGACAAGTTTACCTCCGGGGTAGTGATGGCCCCCTCTCCCACGCTGACACTGATGTCCCCATTCTCACAGTAACTGACCCAGCTCCCAGCCCACCCTGACTCCTCCGTAGCAGGCTTCCAGTGTCCCCCCACAGAATAAGCCAGTGCTGTCTCTGTGTGCAGGTGAAGTGGGTGAGTTGCTGGACTGATCTGTGGCCCAGATATGCGGCTCTCTGGAGAGTTCTTCCCAGGTGACTCCTGCTGGAAGCTGGAGCAGCTTGTCACAGTTGTGCTGAGGTCTGCACCAGCCTCAGCACTTGCCTGGCTGGCCTGTGCTAACAGAAAAGTTCCCAGTTTGGATTCAGCCTAGGAGGTACCATAGGTCCTTGAGGACTGCCTGTCATCTATCCCTGTGATTATCTGTGGGAATGAAGCACCAACAACTGGCGTTAGTGGAAGCTGGGCCATTCACTGTGAGAAGGACATTGAGGGGCTGGAGCAAGTCCAGAGAAAGGCAACAGAGCTGGTGAAGGGTCTGGAGCACAGGTCTGATGAGAAATAGCTGAGGGAGCTGGGGGTGTTTAGCCTGGACAAAAGGAGGCTCAGGGATGACCTTAGGGCTCTCTACAATTGCCTGAGAGAAGTTAGGAGCTAGGTGGGGGTTGGCCTCTTCTCCCAAGTAACAAGTGACAGGACAAGAGGAAACAGCCTCAGGTCGTGTCAGAGGAGGCTGAGGTTGGACATTAGGAAAAATTTCTTCCCCAAAAGGGTGGTGGCAGTGGTTCCAGGCAGTGGAACAAGCTGCCCAGGAAAGTAGCGGAAGTGTCCCTGGAAATGTTCAAAAAACATATGGATGTGCCACTTAGGGACATTTTTCAGTGGTGGACTTGGCAATGTTGGGTTAGCAGTGGGACTTGATGATCTTAGAGGTCTTTTCCAACATTATCAATTCTGTGATTCTGTGATCCTACATGTAGAGATTTTCATTTGCTTTCTAAAATTTGAGCTGAACTCATTGCAATGCAGTGACATTATGTCTTCCTCTCTTATGCTTAACTGGACATCTTTCTTCTATCACTTCTATCACAAAACATTTTAAACTTTAATTTTTGGGATATGAATGTTTCCTCTAGATTTTCTAACTGGAGGCTACAATGCTTGCCTTGACACATTTCATAAACATTTTTTATGATCTGTTTCTATTAGCTCTCTTTCTTCCAGCTGTCTCCTCACCATTTCCTTTGAGAGACATCAAGATTGTTCCTCTGCCCTATTTCAAGACCTGAATAATTCTACAAAATTAATGCATGATGTCAAGTATGGGTAGAAATAAGCCATTATGTCCCTCATCACTATATTAGTCATTGATTTATTCAGCTCGCTCTCAACCTTCATACAAATATATCACATCTTACAAAATTTCTGTCTGTTGCTATTTTTAGTGGATAAACATCAGCCAACAAAATAAACATTTCCATTCCATAGTATGAGATAGAATGGAGGAAAATATATTTGGTTCCTCCTAATAATTTCAGTTGTCCAAGTGGTTTTTTCTCAGTGTTTGTGTCTAGTCTTTGCCTGTGTAGACATATTCCTATAAATTCCAGAACAGGTCAGTTTTATTCTGTGCAGTGCAAAGCAAGTGAAAGCATCAGCCCCTAAACTGACAAGCCAGTGAGTAATTTTCCTCTCTCTCAGCCTGCAAAATATTCAGAAGTATATATGTATATATGTGTATTTTTTAGCTACCACATATTTCTTTGGGGAATGTGAAATTTCTATAATTGCAGCAATGGGCACAGTAAAACAAGAGTACAGATGATTACAGTTTGCACAAAGTGAATGGAAGTTTGTTTTCCCATAGTGCAGCAGGTAAGAAAAACACATAAAACCTCTTTGTTGAAAAGGGACGATGTTTCCACATCTCTTACAAAAAGCACTTGTTTCCTAGATTTTCTTAGTTAGTTTCACTAAAAAATCAGACCCAAGAAGAGTGAATTGAATGCAAAATAGAAATAAAGCTACTGTAAAGTAAACAGTAAAAGGGTAGAAGTAGAGTTTTCAGAGACACTGGTCAGGCTGCTTTTGTACCCTTCACTCCTGCTTCAGCATTTACTACCATGCCTCATTTCCTCTCTCAAAGCTGAATTGTCTGCAGCAATCATTGAAAGAGATTTTTTTCCTTCTTGGTTTGAAATTTTTAAGTCAATGCTTAATAAACCAGTGAATGACTTGAGAGAAGCATGTGATGAAAACGTGCGTCCTTAGGAGCATCTGACATTGAAGTATTATCTGACATGCAATCTGGAATAATTTGTCTGTTTAGAAGATTGCTCACTGCCTCTTATGCTATACAGTAAGACAGTCCAAATAAGAAGATAAGTCGTTGGAATTCTGGTGTTGCTATAAAAAGAGGAGAAGGTCTTTCAAGCATAAAAATTATGAGTTCAGCTTTTTTTTTCTGGTAAGAATCCAGATTAAATTAGTTTCTGAAGTAAATCTAAATGGTTTTGTTTGAAAATCAGATTGAAAACCTCAACATCTTGTATGACTTAAGTTCTTTCTTGTTTCATTTGGGTTTGACATACCACAAGAGTCAGGCACTTTTGTGTTCATGTTTCAGTGCTCACAGTCCTCAGGATAAATCAGTGCTTACACATGAAGTGTCTTCACAGTTGATGTTAAAAGGCAGCTACTTCTGGGCTTAATCATGGTTACTGGTTATCAGTGCAGAGCAAAACCGTGGGACAGCTACAAGAGAAGCGAGGTTCAGCTCAATGGAATACAGTTATCCAGGCCACATTTTCCCTGTTCATCTTCCATTTCAGTCACAGAGTGCTACAAGATGTCTCTTTTCCTGGTGTGGAACCAGTTGTATCCTGCTTACATACATGGAATCCACTGGGCTAGGACACAAGGGATACAGTGTCCAGCTCAGTCATGCAATGGTATTCACCATAAGGAAATTAAAACTCCTCAGAGAGAGAAACACAACTTTCTCAACCATCTCTCTAGGGCACCTAAGAACCATTGCAAATAATCCCACCACGTTTTCTCTGTACATTATGCACTTCTTGACTCAATGCCACTAATATGAATATACAAGAAAATACATTCTAAGAAGCAAAATAGCAAGCCCCTAATGAGATATTTCACAACAACAAAACAACCTGCTGCATACTGTTCTACAAGCTAAAAATTATCACATTTCTAATTTCAATTAATTTTTTAATTGTGCAATAATACAGAAGTAGATTTAATTTCCAAATGAAGTAGCTTATTAGAACATCTGGTTTCACACACAAAAGCTGTGAGTGAATATTAGCTTTGATTTCTACTTTTTTAAGTGCTTTGAGATTTATGACTAATGTATGAATTGCAGAGAGGAAGTTTTATAGATTTTATTTAGCCTAATGTATAAATTTGTGTTTGATTCTTAAGTTCACTACAGATAAACATCCATTTGCCATCTGTGAGAACAAATGTTTCAAGTATCAGAAAATTAGCTGTAATTTTAGCTATATGATACACAGCTAAACTTGATACACCAAAAATACAAATATTGTAACTACTGTTAAAATTCCTTGTATTACAGATAAATAATCTGGTGTGCTTTCCTTTTTATATGATATATTCTGATCATTGGAAACTTAAATATATACATTTCAGTCATTTTTTTTCATTTCGTGTTCCCTTTGTTGTAACTCTTAACTTCTGACTGAGAAAGGATTTTTGAAGCCAACAGCACTAAAATCCATGCAGCTACTGAAAATATTCTCCTCTCTCCAGTTGCAAAGCTTGCTGCCTGATGCCAGAGAATTCATAAATCATGTAAAAAGGACAGTTGAGGAACAACTTGACAGCTTAGGAAGCACTGTCAGCCCCTCTGCCCATGAGTTCCCTATTGATGTCTACTCCAGTGGCCCACCTCAGGGCTCTCACCAGATGTGATCAGCCGGATTTCCCACTCGGGGCAGTGGGGATACAGAGAGCCCATTCATCCCTCTGCACCATGCATGGGCAGCTCCCACCCCTGTAGGCAGATCCCCAGGCAGCTCAGAGCCCCATCTGGTAGCCATTCGGATCACGTGAACCCAAATATTATTTGAAAGTACTTCTTTCTTCATTCACTAGGCCCCATTGTTGTGATGTGACATTGCAGCTGATGTAAAGCCCAGGTTATTTCATGTTACAGCATTAGCAGCAAACAGTATTCTGAACTTCTTCCAGCCTTCTCAGAAGCTTGAAGGATGCTTGAATGTGGAAGCTGTCAAATTTCATCAAAAGTTTAGATAAATGGATAGATATAAGTATCTGTAAGATAATTTATTTCAAAAACATCTAGGAAAGGAACTGGGTAATTATTAACCACTTTGGCTACCATCATCAAACACAGCTGGTAGTGAAAGGCATCCAAATTGTAGTTCTATCCTGGTGTTTGATGGGTTATACCAGAATATGAACAGAAGAAGTATTTCCATCCCTGGGCAGCAGTATCTTCCACCTCTCATTTTATAAGTTGATACTGTATTAGAGATTACAATGAATGGGAGGAACTAAGCAGATTTTCTAGATACTTCTCTTCCTGTCACTGCCTGTAAATTATGATACATTATGTAGTATTTAAACTTACTTACGTAATGCCAAGTTCCCCCAAATTTTAATCAATTTTTCAATGAGATTGCTGTAGAAATAGATCTGAAAACAGGAAAAAGTATGATATAATCAGAAGAGAAATGAGTCATATTTGCTGCCCTGAGGTCTAGGCTGACCTATTGACACTGTACACTCAAAGATCTTAATTAGCTGGTCAATTGTAAAATGCATCTCTTGGTACATGTGGAGCCTTCCAGCTGTGCACACAAAAGGATTAGATCAGCCTCATTTGGTTATGAAATCAAAGGGTAGGATTTTTAAGTAAGGATTGTAACTAAAGGTTAACTAGAATGACTTGGATTTAAAAAAACAAGACTTTGTAGATACAGAGAAAATTATAGGAGTCCTATGTGAAGTCTGAGAAACAAATGCCTTCTTTAAAAAAAAGGTGAAGTGAGGACCAGAAATTAGGGTTTACCAATTCAGAATTTACCTACCTTAGATCTCGCATCTAAACACAGGAAATCTTCAGCTCTCCAAGTCCACTATAGGACCCATAGGTAACAGTAGTCTCCTTACAGACAAGGAAAGCCCTAGTCTACCTGCATAAATGCCAAGAAAAAGTCCTGAAATGTGTAACTTGAAATCAGAGCTGTCACCACCAAGTTTCTTCATTAAAACACCTGACTTCAATTCATTCCCTGAATACAATCTCGACAGGTGTGCTTTTCACTGTGAGGGAGATCTTGAGCTAAAACTATCCTGTTATCAGATGCAGCTCAATGCAACAGAGAGCCAGTAAAAGATGCACAGGGTTTGCATCAAAACTAATGCAAAAGCTCTCAAGATGATATTCCTATATAGCCAACTCCCCATCTCAATTTTGATGTCAAATTTCATTAATTCAACCGCATCCCAATCCTAAACTGTGTATGCTTTCCCATGGTGCCTTAGTGAAGTGTATATTGCATATGACATAATCTTGCATATTTAAACACTTAAAAGTCAGGATTAAGAACTGGTTGGCTCTTAGACCTTTAAATATACAAGAGTGTTTCACAGCACTCTACTAAACTGCTGTGAAACTTCAAGCACAGCTAAACCCTGTTGCACTTCACTACTGCTGGTGCACTTAATAATAGGCCACTGGAATCCTCAAGTGTGGTGCCAGGATCACTTGCACTAACCTAAACTCAGGGGTGGTGCCAAAAGGAAAGATCCTACTCTGCCCAGAGGTGTGCATTTCCATAGCCTCGCTCAGGCTTGGCATAGGCATTTGAGCAGTTAGGAAACAGGTCAGATGACAAAACTGATGTGGCTTAAAACCATGTCATGAGAAGGAAAGAATCCATCACAGAAAAGTGAGGTGGAGTAGAACCCTTTCTTGAATCATAAAACGATCATTTGGGCTTTTTAAGCTGCAGGCTGGGAAATTTCCCAGCAGAAAAGGACCTGTGGGTACTCAACAGCCCCTGACCATGATCCGTTGTGTGCCCCGGTGGCCAAGAAGGCCAACGGCATCAGCAACAGTGTGGCCAGTGGGACCTGGGCAGTGATTGTCCCTCTATACTGGGCACTGATGAGGCCACACCTCAAGTGCTGCGTTGAGTTCTGATCTCTCACTAAAGAAAGACACCGAGGTGCTGGAGTGTGTCCAGAGAAGGGCAGTGGAGCTGGGGAAGGGTCTGGTGCACAGGTCTGATGAGGAGGGAAGCCACAGAAGTCTCCTAACTGTGTGGAACACTGAGCAATGACACATAAATACATTATTTTGAGAATGTTGTTGCAACATAAATTTGTTTTAAAAGGCACTGTAAATAAAAGAATATTATGCAGGGGCCTATAAAAGCATAATTCACAGGACAAATATTTCATTTGAGTTAATGTAAAAAGTAATCTGCAATATTAGGCCATAAATGAAAATGAACTTATAGAGACTTTTGTCTCCAATTACTCCCAACACCAGAATATGAGACACTTTGGCAGAGGCCTATGCAAAGAATAATCTCTCCTCAAAAAAGCTCAAGATAGTGATAGTGGGAATCCTACAAGCCTACAGTGGGAATAGACTCATCAGTATTAGTGTGGGAACGCACAAAGTCTGTCTGTGCTAAGCTTGGCTGAAGCCACTGCTATGAGTCACTCACAAATTTAAACAAAAAGTGTTGTGGAAGATTAAACAGAGGCTGAATAAGGAGTTCGCAGTCTTCACCATGTGTATTTAAGATCCTGTTCATTTTACTACAGATTGACAACATGAAGAAAACAAGGGAGCATTTAACAAGTGTTGAAGACAAATGCCTTCAGTGCTCCAGGTTTTGCCTCATTCTCCCTTCTGCTCCCTGCAGCAAACTGAACGTATCTAAAATAATTTGTTTAAAATAATTGTTTTCTTATCAAAAACTCTCTTCATATTTCCGTGTGGCTAGCTGTGTTGGTGTACTAGAGAACAAAATTTAAGATGTGTTCTTCGGAATGCTTATTGACAAATATTTTGAAAATTTAAGTCTCTTGTCGTCTCTTTTTCTTCCTTACTGAGGAAAGCAGAATTTTGAGAAGGGATATCTTCAGGTTTATAAGTGGAAAGACAGTAAGATGGGGCATTTCTGTCAGCTCTATATAGACCAAAGCAGTAGAAAAATGATACAGTAGCTGTGCTATTCTGTTACTTTACCAGAAAGTACTGGTAGTTTCTGAAGGATGCAGAAAAAAAAGGGATTGATTCTTCACCATTCCTATTCCGGTTTTATAGATCTCTGATGTTCAAGGCCCGATACTCATTTTTCAGAAATGGAGGCTTTCTAGGTATCTAGAATAGATATTATTAAAAAATAAATACAGTTTAATACACTAGAAAAAGGATCCTATCTTCTTTGCCTTTAAGGTGACTGTCTAGTTACATTTGTACTTACACTGTGGATGTTTGTCAGCTGCCCCTCTGAAACTAACAAATGCAGGAGATCGTTCCATTATCTTGTAAATTAAATTACATTCTAGTTAGCTGAGATGTGACACCACCAGTGTACTGCAGCACATAATTCAATCAGATTTCATTTTTCTCATCTCTGTGTGCCACTTGTAAAATCCAGATGTATTGCCAAGCTCTTCAAACACATTTCCAGCAGCAACATGAGCTGAACAAGAGCCTCTCATTCCTTGACAGCCTCCTCAGGCAGCTGCGTGGGTGGCTTTGGAGTTTCTTTGTGGTCTTTCATGTGGTTGAGTTGCTGATGGGCTGTTTTGTCTGCTTTGCCCTCCTGGGTATCAGTTCCCTTTGATTTTGAGGAATTTACACATCTTTATCCATCTGAGAATACAGTTCTGTGTAAAACTCCTCTGAATTATGCAGAATCTACTTCTTTGTAAGAAAAGTGTATCTTCTAAATCCATGACCTGGATTACAGTTGGATTGTATTAAACCTCGAAATCTGACATTGAACATTTGATTTCAATTATTTATTTATCTGTTTATAAAAACAGGCACCCTTAAAAAGCACAACCTAATTGTAGTTTATGAAATATCAACAGAGAAACAGGAAATAGAAATTAAATGTTTCCCTGCAAAGTTTCTTGAGCTAAATTTTGTGACTGCTGTATCCAAACAAATAATGTTTAAGAGATGTTGTTGTGTAGAAACTGAATGGCACTGAATTGTGATTTTAAACAAACTCCCAAATATTTTAAAAAACTGTCAAAATTTTAAGAGTACTCTTGTTCTTCCTTTTTTTTTCTGACTGGCTGCAGCTCCTGTCTGTGATCCCAACAGTTCAAGGGCACTGTTCCTGTCTACCTGGGTGCAAAATAGTACCATATGTCATCACATTCCCTCTTACATTTGCTCTTTCCCTACACATAATAGATAACACAGAGTTAAACCGTGTGGTTAATATGCTAATGAAGATTTTAAAAAATAGTTAAGATTAGTCCTGGGCTCCTGAAAATCTTTTCTTTGAACTGCTGAAGTGTGACAAACTGTTAGATGTAAAATCTTGGAGTGTTTGTCACCACCTGATAGCCTGTTACCACTTGTTACCAAGCCAGGCACTGGTTTTTTCCCTGAGGGTGGCTGTTTGTTAGGGAAGTTTTATCACAGCAGGGTTCCTGACACAACAATGTTTACCGTGTAGCAGGAACAAATAAGTGCTCCTGGCATCTGCAGATAAATATGGAGAATGCGAACAGCGATGACAGAAGGAGAATGTATTTATGATAGCTCAGCTAATTAGTATGATTAAATTAGAAACAGATGGGATAAACTGCAGCATGCAGTCTAGTGTTTTTTCTTGACTCTGAGTTATTTTAGTTCACATGATATTCTGAGTGAAATGGAAGAAGCATCTAGACTGAACAAAGCACACTCTTGTAGTAAGTAGGATGACATAGTAAATCTTTTTACCACTAACTCCTAGGCTATATTGTTCTACATCTTTATGATCTAGGGATACAGAAAGCTCCCTGACAATACAAATGGTAGCAGTGAGCATGAGAATATGTTTATTTCTCCCTGACAGACTTGCTCTTTTCCATGAGCAAAACTTTATTTTGGAGGTCTCTTAAAATTACGATCACATAAAGTGGTTTCTATTCCAAGTATAAATTTTCAATGTACTGTTTTTAAAAGAAAAACTCACAGTAAAAGAAAATGTCCTACAGAACTGGAATTGTAAATGACCACATAACACATCTCTGCCATAATAATGACAGAGCTGGTTCTGTCCATCCATTAACTGCATAAACTGGAATTTATTGAAAGGGTTGCAGCAAAAAAGGTGGGTTGCTGGTCTGCTTTGATGTGCCAGTGAAGTCAAGGCTTATCTCTCTCCAATTCACACCACGGAAAAGTTTGTCTGGTTGAGTACAGGTGAGAGCTACCTAGAGATAAGTCTGGGGCAATGCTGGCCCATGGGAAGCAGGCAAAGCTAAGGTGAGAATTGTGTCTGTTTCTGTTACAGATAATACAAAGCAGCCACTTTTGTTCTCCATGGTAATAGTTTGACCTTTTGACCAAATCTATCAACCAAATCTATGATAAAACACTGTTGAGCTGAGCATGGTCATTATAATTTGCTGCTTCATAGGCATGGTCTCTTTTCCTTTCATGGAGCAGTGAAGACAGCAGGGAGGAAAAATGGGATCCAGAACTCATTTCTCTGTGTGAAAGTGCTTCTCAGTGCTTCGTCTGATAAATAAATCAGTTTGTACTCTGCCCATCCACCTTGTAGAAGGGAAGTGCCTTGCACCACTCTCTGGGTCTAAAAGAGGTGAGGCATGGATGAGAATAACAGACTCATCAGCTGCTACATCAAAAAATGAAAAGGAATTAGTAGAAATTTTATGCTACGGTGGTTCTGTCTGTATTGATGATAATTTCACCATCTACCAGACAGACTGTTAGGAGAACATTGCTTTTCAGTAGTAATGCAAGGTAATTGGGTTTGGATCTGTCAAATAATGGCTACATGAGATGTTCAAACATGCCATCTGAGTCTACATTTTTCAATCTGTTGGGGTGTTTTTTCAGGCAGATGTAAATTATCTGTAAAAATATTAAAGGCAGGCAAAAAATCCCTTCTGGTAGTTTTGAGTGTGATGTGGAATCCACACAGACTTGCTCACACAGACACTGAAACTGATATGACTCAGCAAAGATCCTGAAGTAACTTGAAATGATTTTCTGCTGCCATTTGCCCACTTCTTGGCTTACAGCCTCAGCCACACATCTTATTAGCTTCCCAGAAATCTGTGAAGTATAGAGCTCTGATGCTTTCCCTCAGCCACAAAGAGACGTGAGTGCTTTAACCATTAGTCTCCTTTAACACGCCAAATAAATACAGTCTAGTGAATTTGAATTAGGAGACTTGTCAATATAGAGTTGCAGCACCTTGGCAGTCACAGTTTAGAAGTAAAATTCCTATGATGATCATAAAAGAACTTCAAGGAAGCCAAAATTTTGCTCTGTCTCTTAAATAAACTTGACTAATTCACTGGTAAGTTATCAAGTGTTGCTCATCGAATGCATAAAATATTGTCTCCAGTTATGGTAAAACAAGCACATTATTTTAATCAATATTGAGAGCTGTTATCGAGAGGATTTTGACTGTATCTGCTGACAGATAAATGTGCATGAATAATGTACACAGATATGCTTTTACTGCTCTCCCAACTTTCTCTTCTGTAAGCATAGATGCCGTTAATACCAAGTAGCTGTACAGAAAGCAGGTTTTTGCTCCCATTGTCCTGAATTGCTTGTATATTAAAGTCTAATAAGCACAGTCCAAATCATGGTCTTCTATTCAGCAGCTGCATCAGTGTGGCCATATTGTTAAGGAATTGTGTTTGACGTCTGTGATAAAGTAACACAAATTTGTTTCCAGCGTGATACCTGCCGGCACATATAGTGTGTGATAGCTGGTGATAATCTGCTATGAAACACCAATTTCCCTTCCCCTCTGTCCTCGCAGTAAATTGCTGACAGACTTTCTTGATGCTCTCCTTGAAGTAGAAGAGCTGCAAGTATTTAAAAAAATACTTATTCTTGAGGGAAAATAGATTCTGAAAAACAGGGAGTCCGTGAGCATAAAGCTGCTATTTGAAAGCACTTTGCCTCACCGTCTGTGTGCGTCTGTGCATCCCAGCAGTGTGAGGAGAGGCGGGCTGCTGTGTGTCAGCAGTTTACCTCATCAGGAACCCAATACTAGGGGCTATTTATTTGCCTTACTTTCAGAGCAGTGATCATGACACGACTCTCAGCACTTTTTATAGTTGTGGGTGGAACAACAGAGCTGCTGCTGTGAGGGAAGCCCAGTAAGTATCTCTGAAACAATCTCTTATCTCTATAAAGTGTCTCTTTAAGCTTAAGTTTTAAGGAAGTTGAGCCTTTTACACATGAACACAAGGTAAATTTTTTTCTAGCATCAGAGGACAGACTATGTTAGAAGAGAGATGTAACTGGAGTCCAGGAGGGTGCTAAGTGCTTTCATCTTTATGATTGAGGCCTACTGGTTAGGAGAAAGGAGACGGTGGTAGTGCTGCTTACTAATTGTGCCCCCCTCAAGGATATCAGTCTAATGTTTTTCTTCAAAATTTGCCTTTTGATTTTTTATTTATGACAGATCTTCCAGGTGTCCTTAACAAAACTGACCATTTCCTTGCTTTCCCTTTTTGCATGATCATTACTGAGATTTGAACATGGCTAGAGATGAAGTTTATTCATGTGCTTGGAGCAGATAATCCTTTGAGAAAATGACAATATTTGACCTAACTGGCAAGTATGTTATCGTTGCTTGTAACACACCTGGTAAACTAAATATACCAGTGTGGGTTACTTCACTCAGGATGAGAGGACTCAAGGTGCACCAGGGGGGTTTCAGGTTGGATATTAGGAGGAATTTCTTCACAGAAAGGGTGATTGAGCATTAGAATGAACTGCCCAGGGAGGTGGTGCAATCACCATCCCTGGAGCTGTTTAAGGAAAGTACCATGGTCTGGTTGACCTGTTGGTGTTCAAAGGTTGGACTCGATGATCTCAGAGGTCTTTTCCAACCTAATTGATTCTGGTATTCTCTGATTCCTTATTATATTTTGCTACTCTGAGAAAAAGGCTGTAAAAATACATCTTTAAGGAATTCTGTGATAAAAGGAACTATCTTGCAAGTCAGTCTTGGCTAACAGGAAGAGCTTACTTTAGTGAATGAGACAAATAACTGGAATTCATAACAGAAGAAGCACTTCTGCTAAGCCAGGATTTGCTATATATATGAAAAGAGGTATCCATACACTTCCTTTATTTTAATTTATATTAAACAGTCTGTTGTATACTAAGGGATGTCTATTTAGCCGTGAAGGCCTAGCTCCGCCTTTCCAACACCTAGAAAGCAGGTGGTTATCCCATCAGGATGCCTGTGTTAGGTACCCAGACCCTGGGCGGTGTCACTGGAGAACCAGAGCTCTGATCAGGTCACTTTGGTGACAGTGTGAGTGTAACCTGTATGTGATGGAGAGCACTTGCTCAGCCCCCTGCTTAACACCACTGCTGCTGTGTCAAGTCTTAGAAAGACCACAAGTCCCACACATTTTGGCTAGGAATACCACCTTTTCCATACAACTACACTTTTTTTATCTCTCTTTTTTTTTTGTATTTCGTCTGCATCACTTAGAAACTGAATTTTCCATGGATCTTCTCTGTCTTGCAAACATAATGTTTGTTGCACCCGCAACAAATCTTTAGGTGTATCACAGATATGGGTGTATGTCATCTGTGGTTGTAAAACGTACTTTGTCTAGGTACTACAATGTTTTGGGGTTTTTTCCCTTCTGAATAGAGTAGTATATCATTCTTCAGCTTATCTGCTCCATATATGCCATGTGCATAATCTCAGTTTTCTTCCAAGGGACTGCCTTTTCCAGCGCTCTGCATGTCAAGAGATGCAAGGATAAGTGGAGGTTGATGAGTTACATAAGATGCAATAACATTTCTTTCTAGCACCTCTTTTAGTGGCTTCCAGCTCTATCCAGATAACCAATGGATAACAAGTCTTGTAAAAATACAAACACTGGTAATGTAATTTTTGAGATTTAGAGCCAATACTCAGCCTAGGGTGACTTGAGGGAGTAGTACACAGTTCCTTAGGTATGCTTCCCAGTTATCAGTATCCTTTATTAATTTTTGCATAATTGCTTAAGAATAACAACATACTTGACATAAAATAAAGATCTGATGTATTTATTACAAAAAGAACTACACTGAGGGGAGAGCTACATTGACAAGTCTGGAAACAACCAAAAATACAGACTTCTGTTTCATACTGTGGTTATTTTCTTTAAACCAGAATAGCTAAGAATTTTCTTAAAGCAGTATCTAAGTCCTGTACAGACTGAAATGCCACAAAGTGGCTGCAGGAGAGATTTTAGTATAATAGATTACTAGCAATTGCTATTCCTGTGCCTGCATGAAACTGGAAACAAAGTCTAGTGGCTTTTTTAATTGTTTGGAATCAGAAGGGCCAAGGTCTCCTCTTATCCTGCAAACAAGCAGTTTCAAAGAATGTTTATCAGTATGAAAAAGCTATTTATGTATATATATATGTGTATATGAGTTCTGCATGACACAGCTAAATGACTTGACAGCTATTTCTGTCTCTAGATGTGTGTTTCTGATACCACTGCTCACTTTCAATAACTGCTCAAATAAGGTTTGGGTTATTCTGCAATTTATTCAGTTCAAGTGAAAGGTAAGCTGCAGACAGGATTTGCATCCGTGAAAATTGTAGGGTTTGTTTCTCTCCTTTTTAAACAAATTCCCTGCTATCAGTGATGCCAATTCAGAAAACAATATGAATCTGAGTATAAAGTTAAGCATTTTAAATCTAATGTCATTAGCTCCAGTAAATCTCAGACAGGTTTTTTAAATGATTTGCTCAATAGGAGACAGCGTTCTCAGCTACATTAGGATTAATATGCTTTTCACTCTCAGCCTCTCTAAGCAGTTAATCCTGTGCAAAATCCACTTTCACACTCCTGATAGCTCTTTTTTTTTCGCTTGTTTGTAAGAGCTTCTTGAGATTATTTTAAATTCATTTGTGCATCTAAAAATATTGGAATATCTGGTTGGCTATCACAGGTTTAACCTTACTGCTGAGGTTTGGTTATGTGCCACAGGTAATGGAAACAATATAACCATTCTAGTGTTTTAAAGCTTAGTACCTTTGAGTATGTTCCCAAGTACAGTAGGAGTTTATACCTAGCTGTGGCATTGGCATCTGTTACTGCTTTTTCTCTTTATTTCATTTTATCAAAACCAATGAAGACAAATATTTATGAAAGAGATGAAACTTGTGTGTTAGTCACAGAAATTCTGGTATAAATACGTCTATGGCCTCTGAGAAGAATATATTTATATAGAACAACATGAGCATATAGGTTCTTTATGACAGGTATTTTTCTGTTTATTTTATCTCTTCAACCCTTAACTTAATCATGTGGCTTTTAAAACTCATCATCTATATGGTGTTAGAACTTCAAAAGAATAAACCCTGTAGGTTAGAGTCCAACATGTTCACTGTCCTAAATAAGCAGTAAAAATTTTTGTTATGTCCCAACTAAAACTGATAACTACTAGTGATAAGGTCTTTAACAGTATTGATATTTTAATCGATACTGATAGGATTCAAGGCCAACACACAACAGTGACTTTGCAAACTTCTCCAGATATTTCTGTACATGGACCTTGTACAGGCATAGATGGTTCCTCTTTAATTGTTGATAACAGTCTAGATCAGCCTCTCTATTTGCAGATTCACAAAACATTCTTTATGGCTGTGCAGCTATCTGCCCAGCAAACTTTCATTTGCTGGTTTTAATTCCTTATCTCTCTATGACCCTCTGGAAGCCACCCAGAGACATCTTGAATTCCACAAGTTCCTGCATTTTTGTGGCTCAGCAGCTGAAAATTGTTCAAGGTTCTAGGCCTATTCAGAGACCTGCTTAAAAAACTGTCAGAAAGATTAAGTTATTGTGGCAGTCTGCACTCTTTCACACATGCACAGACAATCACTTTTATTTTCAGTATAAAACATTAATGGAAGTTTGTCAAAGTTCTATTAATTCTTTAGCTGGTTAAAATATGAAGAGGAAAATCTATGAATGTTTTCCATCTTATATTCTCTCGGTTTTAATCTGCATTTAAAACTAATAGGTTTTATGAAGGGCATTTATGTTTTTAAAGAAGTTGAAATAAAATTCTGCTAACATAAATGAAAATACTTCATACTGCTCTAGCTTGTGCTGGGATTTGAGAGGCTGAAACCATGATTTTCCCACAGATTTTTGAAGTGACCCGGACAACAATAAAACTGCCTATGGCTCTGAAAATCATGCTTCATGCTTGCCTGCCTAGTGTTGTTGGCCAGAATAGCTCTTCAGAATAATTGTGCATATGTGTACTGTCATCCAAAATAAATCAATGATTTTGTGGAATAAAAATGGCTCAGTAGGGAGTCATTCCAGGCTGACACCACCATTCCAGAATAGCTGCCCTATTCGCTTTTCCCGTGCAGTCCTGCAGTGTTGTCCATGCTTTGCCCACGTTTTATTGCCTTGCCTGATTAAAAGCTTCTACTTGCTTGTATAAAGTAGATTTTAAAAGGAAGAGAGATACTAATGGAAACTCCTAATCTCTTTATGCTAGCAACAAATATTAGCTCAAAGTCTAGGCCATTTAAAAACAGTAACATTCTGGAAAGGTGCTTCTCTCCTAACCTCCACCATCACATACAGTGACATTATTTTTTATCAAGCACGTTTCAATTATGTATTGAATGTTTTGGGGAGCAGGGACCTTATAGATTTTCTAGTTCCACCCACCCCTGCCAGGGGCAGAGATGCCACCCACTAGATTAGGTTTCTCAGGGTCCCCACCCAACACCTGAACACTTCCAGAGATGGTCCATCCACAATTGTTTGAGCAACCTGTTCTAGTGACACAGCACCCTCTGAGTAAAGAATTTCCTCTACATCCAATCTAAATCTCTGCTCTTTTAGCTTAAAACCATTCCCCCTTGTCCTATCACTATCTGCTCATGTAAAAATTGCTCTCCATCTGTTTTATAAGCCCTCTTTTAGATACTGGAAGGCTGCAATGAGGTCACTCAGGAGCCTTCTTCAGGCTGAACAACCGCAGCTCTCTCAGCCTGTCTTCACGGGAGAGGTGCTCCAGCCCTTTGATCATCTTCATCACTTTCTTCTGGGCTCACTCTAAGAGGTCCATGTCCTTCTGATGTTGGGGGACCCAGAGCTGGATGCAGCTTGTGATACAGACTCTGGATAGTGTTGCTAAAACAAGAGGTTGATGAAGAGCTAGGTAGTAATTTAAAACACACTTAGAATACCTGAACACAAGAACTGCTCACATGAAGACAGGTGAATCCGTGTAGCCTAACTTCCATTTTGGAGCAGCAGTGGCCAGTCAGGATAAAGACAACAAGCCAACAGACAGTACTGCCTGCCTGTTAATTCTCTGAGCTTGTGTGCCACCACGTTCAAAATGAGCTGGAAATTCAGGTGACCCTTGCAGCAGTGTACTAAAGCATTCTAAACAGTGCACCCACGTTGCCCCATTCAGATGTTAGGTCAGGGTATGATGTGCCAGGACAAACAGAGTCATCGCGTACTGGATTTGGAAATTCTTTCAGACAGCTGGTGTGCCAAGGCCAAACGGAACCCGGTAAGATAAACCTGACTATTCAAGGTCGAAACCCGGGAAAACAAGGACTCTGTTATTTAGGCCAAGTGCTGGAATGAGATGGGCTGGTCTGGGATGTATTCAGTTTTCTGGTCGGTTTGCATCTTGTTGTTTGACAGAGTGTCCAAGAACGTGCAAGGTCTGACTGAGTTTTGTTTTTCTCATAGTCTCAGGACAATATCTGCAAAGGAGGACCCTGTGGATTCCGAGATGTTTAATAGTTTTATGCTTCTGCCTTTCCCTGACACATACCTGATAGGCATACATAGAGAAATATTTTCAAAGTCTTTGCCTTTCACGCATTCCCTTTCTGCATAAAACTTTGTAGGAATCTAATTGCCTTGAAACCTCTATGCTTTATCAAATCCGGCTATATGGATGCGAAAGGCATTCAGGGTGAGAGAAAGATATGCAGAGGGACACAGATCATAATGAAATTGTTCACATTAGGACAAAAAATAAAGAGAAATTTTATTAGCTATTCTTTAGGAGTTCAGGAACCCTTCAGCTTTCCAAAACTCTTACTGATAAAGGGAGAATCTCTTATGTATTAGTGCAACAGGCCTGTCCTTCACCTTCTCCAAAATGGGCTTTGTCGCAAAATAATCGCATCTTACACGAGGAGAGCTTTTCAGCCTGAAACCAGAATTCCATCACTGTGGTAAAACAAAAAGCTCCTGTTCTCAGACTGTGCCTTTAGCTTAGTAACCACAGAGGGGGGAGAGATGTATTATTGCTGAGGTGGGAGGTATCAGGATTCCAGCAAGCAGCTGCTCATCTGGAGTACGCTCGCTCTGTGTGCATCCGATTGATTCTTCTGTTATACTTAAATCCTAAGAGTCACAGTGGGTGTGCAGTTAACAAAGAGGGTGTGTGCCTGCTGTGAGTTCTATATAGGGGTGCTGGTAGTGCCTTTCAACGTGTCGCCATCAGTGGCTGCTTACTTTATTTAAGAGAAATGGCTGTGTAGCATGATCTTAAATTGTAACTTGGGGAAGAAAAAATATAGTCTGGAAGACATCTCTAGAAAGCTGTCAATCCTAGGGTTTTTTTAGCCATATAGGTATCTTTTTCATGTATTATTGATTAGATCATATTGGTCTTCAAACTGGATGTGCTGCTGTGGAAGCTTTTTCATCTGACAGCAAAATCATTACCACTAGCATCACAGCTATTACCTTTGCTAGTAGTCAAAATAGGAAGATAAATTATCAGCTGGAAGTAAAGGCTAGCATTTTGTAGATTCCCAAAGCCTATGACTGCCTATCCTCTCCAGTTTATGAGGCTTGGAAGATGAAAGAGATTTTAAAATACTTCTGGTCTTTCTCCTTATGAAGAATGCCTTAAAAACATAGCATGACAAAAAAAAATCACTCAGGTGGAAGACAGGTCACAGATTTTTTTCTGAGAGTTAGTAGGTTATTTGTGGTTCTCTGTCAGAAACTTAGATCTGGAGAGAAAAACATAGCTGTATGCCACAGGGTTTGCTGGGAAGGCAATCTGTGATGCTATCAGCCAGAGCAGGAGGCTGTGGCAAACTCCCTAATAGGTATCAGGAAGGATAATCTCAGTATAACACAAGGTGCAGTTTGACCAGTGGAGCAGAGAACACTGATAGTAAGTACCTGGCTGGCCTATGTAATATAGGTCAAACATTCAAAGGACCTAAAGTTGTATTATGTGATGCATTATGGTGTTATGGTCTCACTGGTTACAAGGTTTTTTTGTTCCAAACAGCATTACAGGATAGCCAGATCTTCTCCTACTATGGAAAAAATTAAGGTTCCAGAGCCTGTTTTATGTATTGGCAGATTTTGTAGGCATTACACCTTTGGAAGATTTAGGATGAAATTGAAAGTGCTTCTTCCTGGTGATAGGGAAAATACTTTCAGTACCAAGCTTTTATTCTGAAACCAGGTATAAGCAGACACATTAAGAACAGCTTATCATTTGTGCTGTGCAGGCTCCTTTTTACAGACAGATATCTTTCCCCTGTGTCTGTGCAACTCATCACTGCAGGGACTCTGATGAGCTCCACATTGCTGCTTATGCAACTACAGGCAGCTCATAGCTGACACTCAGCTGTAGGGGTTTTTTTTTCTGAGCCAGAGTATCTGCAGGCACTACGGCTTTATTGACCATTGATTCTGCTCTGTGGGTCCCTCTTGCCATCAGTGTTGTTGCTGCCACTGTATCTTTGCTTGTCTGACTGCTTCTTGTCTAACTGACAAAAGATGCTCTTTAATTGTGGTAGCAGCTAATTGTTGGGAATTTGATATCCAAACACTAAGATGCCAAAACAAAATAGGCAATGTTCGAAAATGTAAGGTCTCCATCCTAATCCCATGACAGTGTCCTAGCAGCAGTGAAGTACTGAAAGGTCGCTGAGAGCCCTAGACCTTTGTTATTGGCCATACTTTGTTGTCTCTTGAATTTCTCTAAAGTGCTGTCCATTGTTTTCTGCCACTCATTCTTGATGAAGTGTTTTTCTCATTGGCAAGGTAACCCTATGTGTAATCCTGCCTGATTTACACGAGAAGATACTCAGCAGCATGGAGCTGAAACTGCTCCACTCCTGGCATGACTCAGAAGCAATAGCATGAGTGGTACTACCGATGCTAAATCAAAACTGCAGGTAGAGGCAGCACTGTTGGTGTTTGGGGCCTGTTTCAAAACAGTTGCGGTCAAATGGCAGGGAAAGGGTTGAGCAGAGAAATTAGCTTTCACATCTAAAACTACAGCTGAAGACAGATACCAGTACCTGCTGTGGAACTGAAAGTACTGAAGGCAGAGGAATGCATTTGTGTTGTGGACAACATCAACTATAAATATTAATTGTCTGTGGCATTTAATAGTCCAGAATTCAGCTCAATATGTAGGCAGCCTCTCTTCACCTTTCACTGCTGTTAGCTCAGGTCCTGACTTGTTTGGAGAATTGTCATTTGAAAATATTATGTATGCCAGCAATTATGCCAAACTGTTCTGTCAGTGGAGCGGATCAAGCAGTCAAAATGATGCAGCATTTACAAAGTGCTTAGTTTCTCATTTGCTTACTACAGTGTATGAATAAACATTAAGCCGTGGTCTACTCCGAAGGAAAACTTTCTCACAAATTCTTAAGACTTATAACCTATATTTGGGAAAGATATTTAACAGTCGTCGGTGGTGTGCAGTTCCAGCTCTGGGGATACACTGCACTTGGGAAGTGTTTATCGGTCTGGGAGACCCTTCTTCGCTCTGTTTCCAGTTCAGGATCCCGATGTCTCTCAGACTTTGCCAACAAAAAAGGGTTTCCTTCCAACAGCGCTGTGGGAAAAACACAGCTCCATTTGAATATTGTCTGTATGACAGCTTCCTCAGGCTCTACAGCTGACAGCAATCCTGATTAAGGGTTACAGGTTCAAAAAAAATCTCACAGTAGGCAAGGCCCTGCTGACTTTTATTAAAGTTACTCACATGATGACTACAAAATCAACAGTTGTTTTTCCCATATAAAGACCTGTTTGAGAAAAGGTCTTCAGGAAGGATTGTTTAAATACGAACTAAGTATTGGAATTTTTTAAAGAAGCTGCTACTCAATTCACACTAGAACAAAGTCGGAATCATTCATTCAAGGATTTATTTTTTTCAATAGAACATTAGGTAGATTAGCAAAACAAAAGCATTCATAGCTCAAGGTCCTTTCTGCCTGTTGTAGCTTTTAAACAAACCCATTTCTGAGTTCTTCCTTTGGACCTTTTTCCCTAGACTGATTAGCCAATGTTTGTTGTCTGTAGTTTTGTAATTTCCACTTCTGGGGAGAAATGCAAATTAAGGCAACTTTATTATCTCGGAGCTTTGTATTTCCGTGAAAAAAAGGCAAAAGGTTTACTGTTAAGGCTATGTGTGAAAAGTCACCTTCTCATATGTAAAGAGCTCAGCCGTCTGTCTTTGTTTTGATGTGGGTGTGGATTAAACGTTTAACAAAAAGTGTCGGTAAAGTTCACACTGCTTAATGCTTTGGTGAAGGCTTGCTTAAATACAAACTTTCTTAAGTAAAATGTAATTCAAGGCTTCTCAATAAACAAACATATTTTAATTCCTTCTTTAATTCATTGATACTCACCTGGGAACCTTTGCTCAATTTTAATACTGTCTACATCAAAAAGGCGTCCTGTCTTTTATATGTGAAAGCCTGGATGATTTTCCCATCCCTAACACTTTTTCTAATAAAAGACATTACCTCTTCCTGCAAACCTTGGTTTATTATTTTGCAAAGCATAGCAGAAATAGATTAAATTCAAGAGGTTATTATGGAGAGATTTTCTAATGATACACCAAAAAGGTCAGAACGTTTTTAGAGAGAGAGCCAAATACCTGGCAGACATATTAAAAAAAAAAAGAGTTTTAAAAAGCAGAAAGAAAATAAATTTGATCAAGTTTCATCACACCAGTTTATAGCCTGATGACCAGATGATGGAGGTTTGTGTTAACTGTATTTCTGTCGCATTGAAAATGCAGTTTGTGTTAATTTTACCTTGATATAGTACAGCGATACACAGCTATATATATATGTATATATATATATGCATATATATATATATATATAAAAGAGATTAGTAGTTTTACCAGGAAACTTCTGTGATTTGAAAACTCCCTGGTGAAAGTTTGGCTACCATTTCTTTTGCAGTCAGATTAAAGTCACTTCCTACATCTGCATGGTTATATCACTCATACATGACAAACATGGGCAGGTCATCATGACTTGCAATTAAGACACGTTTTTGGGACCCAGGAAGGTCTTATTTTCCAATACCAGCTCTGCAACTGATTTAATGAATAATTGTGGACAAATAATTTGGTGTTTCTACTTCAGTTGCTGCATTTATAACATCTCACCTCAGGAATAACATCTGATGAGGTTGTGTGTGAATTTTGATTAATGTAAGAATGTTCCTTATGTTTAAAAATGGTTAAAACTTATCCATAGGTATTACAGGCAATATCATTATATACTGAGAACATTTTTGAATGTCAGTGGACTGAGACTTGGGAATACATTCTGAGCTAGAATAGTAAGGAGTTGGCAATTTTCCTGTGGGGCCTTTTGTCCTTAATAGGAGAGCCAAGCTCATCTTACTCATACTTTTGATATCAATGTGACTGATATCTTATAGGATGGGACTGGTGAGTTGCAGGATAAGAGTTGTGAAGTGTTGCTCATGAGGGTAATTTTCTGCAGGATGCAAAAGAATTCTGTGATTTCTAGCGACGCTTGTGGCAGTTATGGGTGAAAAATATATTGTCGTAGGGCTGGAAAAATAGGAGTATATGCTATTCATTTTGACTTAAAAAGATTTTTTTTTAAAGTTAATATCCATTATTTCTAACAAGAAATAATATTCCATAGTTCTTTGCTTTAAAAATAGATTTGTAGGGGAAATGGGAAGTCAGGTTTTCCATGTTCACCAGGCTAAACCTATCTGCTTAATTGCATACCACAGCATCTGAACCTTAGAATTGATAAAAAAGCGCCCTCAAACAAACAACAAACTTCTCTTTGCAACTAGCTTATCCTGAGGCATTTAAAATGTATCTTTGTAAATGTATCTAGTAAAGCAAACACTTCACCCGGTTGGTAATTACCATGAGTAATTAACTGTTAACAGTGTTCTCAGGAAAAGTGTGACATTTTGTTAATGTTCTACAGGAACATAGAAATATAATCAAGGGAGAAGTTTGTTGTGAGCATCACAAAGACAGCTGACACAGAAGAACTAGGGGAGATTGTAATGTGGGANGAGGAGAGGAGAGGAGAGGAGAGGAGTGTGAAGAGAGAAGAGGGAAAGGCAGCTGACTGGAGAGTGTATGGCAGTAGATAGCATAGGAAGTTGAAACTGGGGAATAACATGGCTCACAGAAGAAGCCTTTGCTTTCAAGAGCATCCAAAACACTGCCACCTCCTCCTCCTCTGTGCCCTTCCCTCTCCTAGCCCAGGGTGAGCCACGCTGCTGCCATGGCAGCCTGGTGGTTCTTCCTTTCCTGCAGGAGCCCAGGCTCACCGGTTTGGGCAAGGCAGCTGTGGAAGGCAGCTCTGAAGGGCAAGGCTGTAGGGCAAGAGGAGGTTGTCTCAGGAGGTGCCTTAGCAAGCAGAAGATGCAGGTATTAGGGAAATGAAGGGAAGGGCCCAGAGGCAGTGCTTTGATGAGGCTCTGAGGAGTGCAGAGAACCAGCTAGAGGTGCTGGGGGCTCCTGCTGTAACATGGGCAGCAGGATTGCCTGGATGAAGCCTGCACATACACTGCTGTGTATTTTTTCATGCAGGTTTTTTTCAAAGGTTTGGGGCAGGGAGAACAGAAGGTGGGCACTGTTCCACTTGAAGAACTGGGGCACCTAGGTTGGGACAGGCAAGGAAGTGGAGATAGGAACAAATAGGAATGGAACAAAGAAGGATGACAAAAGGGCTGAAAATGTGAACAATACTTTTAAAAAACAAATAGGAGTTGGAAAACTTCCCAAAGCTGAACTGGTTATTACTTAAAGGTTGTACCAACCTTGAACTTTTTTTCTCTTGCTTTAGCAGCTTGTGAAGACTGTTTTGGGAAGCAAGGCTGGAGGTAAAGAAACCACTGGTCCATCGTTACCTTAACTGAAAAGTGGAACATGTCTCTGGTTAGCTAGGGATGGAAGAATTTCCTGTGTCTTTGCTTCTCCAGAAATTATGTCTGGTCATTTTAAGTACTTTGACATAAAACCTTTCATGTAAGCAATGTGTCCTACTGCCCAATATTAGCAATGGCTTTGTCTTCATTGCAAGGTTGTCTTTTCGTGATATGAAGTGGTTAGGAAATACATCCCCCTTCTTGTGAGGCAGCTCAGTGAACAAATACAGCTTTTTGGAATACCTGACAAGACCTGCATTTGTGTTACTTAAAAGAGATCAAATATCCCACCTGCCTCAGTGGGCTACTGTAGTGTGGGAGCAACAGTCAGTGGCAGGAGCAGAGGAAAACTTAATGCCAGTGTTTCTGCAAAATCCACATAGTTCTGTGAATCTGTATCATTTAGGATCCTAAGTTACTGTTCCACAGCGGCTATGTTAGAATATTTGCAAGTTCCTCAAAATTCTTCCCTTTTACTGGCATCAGTTTCTTTTGAATTTGCAAATTGCTTTTCTCACCTTCACTGATCACTTTCTAGTACCATCTTTCTCATCGACTGTGCCTGAGGATGCAAAAGCATGATTCAGTGCATTATCACCTGTTTATTGGTAAAGTCAGCATATGAGCCTCTGGAATCCCTCACTCTTTAGATGTGCTTGTCTAGGCTTGGATAAAATATTAATTTTTGAGAACACATTAGCTAGCATCAGCCTAATTATCCAATCCCATGACCATGCTAATGAAATTTACCTTGTTGGTATCCAAAATTTAGACTGTGTTAGAGTTCACTCACCAACAACCAACAAAATAACCGCTCTATTATTGCAATGAAGGCAAAACTTGACTAATTTAAGGCAGATGATGAAAACAAAAGGGGGAATCCTACATCTTAATAGGCTCTGCACAGTAGAAAGATAATTATTGAAAGCTAACTCCACACTTCCATGGCTCTCAAATGTGTGTTGTGCCCCCACTTCTGAATCACTTCTGATATATGTTGCATGCTGTTACACTCTTTGTTCAGACTACTTGCCCAGCAAAAGACTAGACACCTCCTTTTTTAACCTGGATCCTTTTTCTCCTTGATTGGTCATTTGAGCTGGCCTAGGAAACGGGTCTGACAAGCTCTGAGGAGCACAGCAGGTAGAGAGTGATCACACTGCTATGAGAAGAGTGGAGAGACCAGGTGAGCAGCAGTGGTGAGCTGTGAACTTCATTTCCACCAATTGAATATTTTTGCAAGGTTTAACAAAGCAAAGTTGTTCTGACAGCAATGGAGTCCACAGATGAGTTGACCACTCTGCTTTAAGACCTGCTCCTAAACTGAACCCTATTCACATGGGTCATAAAAAGGCAATAAGTTGAGTTGCCTGGGCATCTTGAGTTGGCTTGAATATGTTTTGAGTTCCATTGAACTTTTTCCTTCAGAGGCACAGAAATCAAGGTAACTCCAAATATTACTGAACTGTGGCACCAAAATGAGACATTGCTCACAGTTAATTGGGCAGGTCTGTGACTTTATCTCCTCCCTACCGCTGAAATAGTTAACGGTGTTGACATGTAAATGATCTTTACTGTTTGTTTAATAAAGAGCAGAAATTGTTTCTCCCAAACAGGTACAGTCCACCCAAGGAACCATTACACAAATACCCCAAGACTTGCTCCCAGCTACTTGGTTGCTTAATTACGTGCCCCACCTCTTCCTTATCAGACCAGGAACCCTATTTCATCAGCAGCAGAACTATCACAGACACAACATAGCCAGCAGCGTTCCTCAGATAACTGCAATCCCTTCACCTCACATGCACTGCCAAAACACTGCTGGCCAACTCATCGTCAGGGTACACAGCTCTCACAGTGGACAGAGTAGTGCTAGGCAGAACCTGCCTAGCATAGTGCAGATTTCACCAGGGCTGGGATATTTGGACATGGCAGAATTGCCATCTCCATGACTCACACATTTTCCAGTCGTATTTGTCAGCCCAGCGACCCCCGCAATCAAAACTGACAACAGCAATGGGAAAGAACCTCTGACACTATTTTACTTCTGTATCCGTCCCAGTCAGGTGAACAACTACCTGCCTTTGGGCTCCTTTGGTGCTTCTGGAGCCAGTCTAACTGGTTTGGATCTGGCATGGTCTGCTCTGCCAAAGCCAATAATGCCTGGGGCACCCAGGACAGCCTGTTGTGCCTGTTGGTAGTGCAGAGGGTGCTTTGCTCTTGCTCAGTAGCTTTTCTATTCCATGCTGGATGATCTTCTTAAGAAGGTTGCTACAGATTTGGATGCCATTGATTGTTTCGTGACTGTTTGGGTGAGTTCTGGAACTGTTTTAAACCTTGGCTTGTTTAAAAATACAAAATGCTTGCATAAATAATGAAGTGGATGGAGAATTTCTGTTTCTTAGAGCTATCTGCTATTACAGACTTTAACACAGAAATCAAATTGCCTGTGTTCTGGCACAATGCAGGAAGATGCTCAAGGATGGGAATATGGCAGGGGGGAAGTGAAAAGAACAGTGGGGATCTCTGTAAGGAAAAAGTCTGCAAATATCTCTTTAACTATGGCCTCGATCAGATGAGCACATCACACTATCTGTGTACCTTTGCTGTGAACCAGAGAAGGGAATAAAGTGCCTTTAGTTCTTTTTCTTTCTTACAGCTTGATTAGGTCCCTTATTCCCATTCCCACGCACAGCTGTGCACACTGGCACAAGGGAAAGGGTGCTGTAAGTGAAATGTGGACAGGTATAAACTGTGTGTGTGAGGGGGGGAAATTACGGTGTTCAGCTACACAATAAGCCAGTATTACTGCTGAAACAACAGCCTGAGGCACTACCTCCCCCCAAAAATAAAAGGGGGCAGCTGGAATATTTTTATTGTGCCTGAGTTTGGATACCCACTTTGCAGCATAGCCCTACAAAGTGGCAAAGCTGAAGGAACAGGATGCAGCAGCTTGAGGTTGGGACAAACAGAATGGGGATGCAAGGGAGTTCCTGCAGCCACAGTGTCTGCACAGGGAACCACAGCCTTGGGACTTCTGGCAAGCTGATGAAGTAATTTATGTGAAGGCTTGGACAGTAACTCAGCACAAATGAAGTTGTAGGTGTAATGATGTTTTGAATCAAAACAAACTAGTTCAAAATTTAAATCAATAACAAGTGCTTAAAGCTATCATTCAGGAGAGAACTACTACTGGCATAATGGTCCACAGTTTTGAAATGCAGATCAGCAAACCTCTCTGAAGGCCATTTGTTGGGCTTCCTGTGAAAGTATATGTGGCTCCTGAGATAGGGCTTTGATGCAAAATGTATCAGCATATTCTTAACTGTAGGTATGCGAAGTCTTGTTTACCTGCATGGCTGAAATGAGACACAGGATGTTGTTTCACAACACTTTTAGCTGACATAAGCCAGCACTGCTGCCCAAAACAGTGCAAGAGTGAAGTTAGAAGATCCAGTTGAGCCAAACTAACAGGTCATTGCTGCTGACAGGAGGAGGTTCTTCTGTCCTTCTCCTCAGTCTGTCTCTCTGCTACTGGCCATGCACTCCTTCCACTTCTCTTGCCCTGGCTCTGTATTCCTCTGATCCTTCAGTGAGCCGTTCCAGCTCCCATGCAGTTAAAATACAACAGTTGCCCCATGGTTTAATGAGCTGAGCTGGTCACTGCAAGGTCACTTGGGCTTTAGGGATGCACAAGCAAGAAGGACCTGGCTCCACAGCTGCAGACAGGTGTAGAGGAGAGGGGAAAGGAGGGTGTGGGGCTGATGTTTTTGGCAGAAGCAAGCTAATAAGTCAGCTTGGCTGCCTGTTCTAGCTGCAAGCAGAGCTAACCCTGCTGCAGTCCCACACAGCTTTCAGGTTTTTTCTTCCTCCCCTTCTCCCTCCTTGTGCCAGCACCAGCACTTGCACAGCCAGCTGATGAACTGTGCCAGGCTCCAAAGCCAAACCAGCCAAACCATTGCTCAGCTCTAAACAAGATCAGCTTCACAGATGAGTGGCAAGGGGGCAGGAAGAGTGGGGCATGGGAGTGGAAGGGGAAAGACTGTGGCGTTTTATTTCAGCAGCAGTGGCTGCTTAAGGTGTTGGTGAAAGTACATCCCTGCAGGCCTGCTACTGTGGTTAAGTCCTAGAAAATGAGACATAACCAAGTTTCCAGAGCAGATTTGCATGAAGCTCAGAGGGTAAAGGCAGTGGATTCCTCTGTTTCACATTTTGTTCGCTGACTTCTTCCAGAGGGTAACTTGACCCAGTTATCCATCTCAGGCAACCCCAAATTCCTCCTCCTATTAAAATCACCCTGTGATTTAGTAAGGAGTGTGTAAATGAATCACCTTGTCAAACAAGTGGAAAAAAACCCACTGCCTTTCACTTTTTGAACAACATCTGACCTGTTTGTTTGCTAGACATTTGTTTTAAAACATAATAACTGTTATTACTGCTGAGACAAACACAATACAATGCCAAAAGCTAAACTGGATTCACTGTTGATTTTGCATTTCTAAGTTCCAGTTACCCAGGCTGTCTGTTTTCAGTTCCAAACCATCACAAAACAACCAGATTTAACTTCTCAAGAAATGTTGGATTTACTTGAAAGAACTTCATAGATACTAAGAGGTTGTTGGATGTGTTTTAGTGTTGGCTGTAATGGCTGAAGCTTAAAAGCTTGAATTTTAGATTACACAAGTCTAAGGAGCGTAGAGCCAAAAATGGAAAAGCTGGATTGACGCTGTGAGTGTAGCCCACACAATGGCTGCAGGGCTGAATGCACAATCACACTTTTCCTCAAGAACAGCCCTGATAAGCTGCCCCACAGAATGCTCACAATCTGACTGGGGTTGGAGGAGGAATGGTGCAACAGCTGGGCCCCTGAAAGAAACATCTGTATGGCTGTAAACCTGCAGGGATGTCCTGGTGGGCTGCAGCGAGAGACAATAATGTGATGTGGAGGGTGAGAGGCTACACTGAGGCTGCCACCAAAGAGAGGGGAAAGGAAGGAAGGAAACCTTCCTACCACCTTCAAGGAAACCTCACTCCAGCTGTGGCCTTGTTTACATGTATTTAGGGTAACTACTTTTTTATTTGATTGGGAAAAGCCCCCTCACTTTCCCACATTACAGAATCTTTACTGCATTGCTTGCACATTTAAAAAGCTCTTTATTATTTGTTATGTATTTTTATTATTTATTATGCCAGTGTTTGGCTGTTAATAGCTAGGTATGCTATTTTAATGTGCAGGAATTTTCTTTTATCTATTTTCTTTCTATCTACCTGTGAAAGTGAATTGAGCTTCTGCTGCAATTCCTGCGTGACACTGAAATTTGCTTTCTGTATACATGTGTACACAAGCAGCTTCAGTGTTCATGGGGAAAAAAGAAGGGTCAAGAAAAAGGATGAATAAAATTAATTTTAAAACCTGAATTAACTTTACACTTGTAATTTTTTTTTGTGCTGCAATTATGCTTCTGAGTTCCCTTGCTCTAAGTAATCTGCTCCATTAATTGAATGTGTGTGTTTTCAAATTAACCCTTGGAATGACAGACTAGATGAGATCAGAGTATTTTAAAGATGTATTTTATGACAGTTGGAGCTATAGACATCACCAAATGCAAGAAATTATTATAAATCAGTCAAAACTTGGGGCAAGTAAGCCCAAATCCAAAATATTCATTCCACGAGCATTCCATTTAGTGTCAGCTTAAGCCAGGTTGGCCATGTACACAGATTTTTAGTGTGCTATAAAATGCTTTTAGGAACAGGCCATCTTTGGGCAAAGTCCACTCTCTGGTGAGAAGCAAGAAGAGAAGAACTTTTTCACTCTAGAAAGAAATATCAAGAGACAGGACCATATTACCACATTACTCCTGATAGTGATGAACATCATACTTCATGGTATTAGAGCTATTTAAAAAGCATCTCCTTCAAAGCAGCAGCTCTTTTTTTCAGTCATCTAAACCAATCTTGCTGCTGCAGCCCTTCTTTTGCACTAGTGCTGACATCTGTGTGAGCTGCCCCGTTATGCTAATCCAGCAGAAAGTAAATTCAATAGTTTTCTGCCACATAAGGAGTATCTCTATTACCATTAACATCTGTCACCACTACTCTTGCTTACCTTGTGTCTACAATCTCCTTCTCTATTCATCTTGCTATATGAAAATGTTATTTGGAAAAGGGAGAACAGTTTAAAACTAAAAGAAGAGAGATTTAGATTAGATGTTAGGAAGAGATTCTTTACTGTGAGGGTGGTGAGGCACTGGCACAGGTTGCCCAGAGCTGTGGTTATCCCATTCCTGGAAATGTTCAAGACTGGGTTGGATGGGGCCCTGAGCCCCCTGATCCAGTGGAAGGTGTCCCTGCCCATGGCAGGGGGGTTGGAATGAGATGATCTTTAAGGTCCCTTCCAACCCAAACCTTTCTATGGTTCTGTGATTTCTGTGATTCTATTATTTCATTTCTGTAAGGTTCAGGTTATATTGGTGGGTCTCCAGAGGAAATCATACAGCATTTCTTCATCTTGCCTAAGGACTATAAATTAAAATTTACTTTGTTTTGTTTATGTTTGTTCATGCATATATTTGTTTGATATTGGTTACCTATTTATGGCTTTGTGTCCTTAAATTTCTTAGTAAATTCAAATTGCATCAATTTGCACTGCCCATTTGAAATCTCTTTTTTTTTTTTAAACCTAGAAGTATTTTTGTACTACTATAAAGATAAAAAAGAATACAGATTTTTTTATTAATTAAAAGTTCCACTATTCAAAATGAGAGCAAGTGTTATTGCATTTTTATTTGGTTGAGCTTTTTTATATGCACTCAGAACATAATTTAAGAACAACTCCCATATTTTACAAGCATGGGGCAATAACATGCAAGTACCCCATTGACACCTGAAAATTTAGAACCATATTATTCTAGACTGTTACACTTCAGGGATTTTAGTACTTTGTGTCATGCATGCTGCTGAAATAAAGGCATGTTACACCTATGCAATTTCATCACCTTGTCATTTAGACTGGACCATAACATAACCTGAGATGATGCAGGCAGGGAAAATACAACATACCACTCATTTCACTAACTCACATGCAACATGCTGAAAAATGTTGTTACTCCTTGTGAATAACCCTGTCATATCCATTTCTACTAAGGCTTCACAGCTTAGTCCTTGCAAGTTGCTAGTGAGGTTGAAAATGATGAAGAATGATGAAAATACCATATGAACTAAACTGTGAATCTCTCTGTCCTCTCTCAATCTGTTCCCACTGTTGCTTTCCCTCACACATGGTGGTGTAAGGCAATTAATATAAATTGAGATTATTCATTTTGCTCATCCCAGAAGTATGAAGTTTCATGTATGTATGCCAAACTTATTGTCTCATTTATACTGTAGTTCATGTTTATCCATGTTTGGAAGTTTCAGAGAGCTCATCAGAGGAAAATAGATACAATTTTTCCATTTCACAATGGAGCAGACACAACATTAGTCCAATATTATACCTGTGTCCCACTGTAATATCTTTGTTAGTTTAAAGACTCCAAGTCCCTCTGGGAGTGTCACAAATCCATATAATGTCCCTTTGTGCTAGATTTTTTTGTTTCTATCTCTGATTTAGTAGACAGATGTGAAAAAGCACATGATGCCAGATAACTCCCTAGTAACCACACAGCTGCAGATGTTGAAGAGAGCAAGTCGTTCTGGCTAAGATCAATATTAACTTGTGCTCAAAACTTTCCATCCAGACATGCCATTTTATGATGGTATAATATATCTTACTGTTATTTTGGACTGATCCCTCCTACATTGATCAAACTGTTTCCCCATCTGTGGCCTCTTCTAGCATAAAGCTGCTTCTCCTGGGCAAGGAGAGTAATCTTGATTCACAGAAAAAAGCAAGACTGAGTTAAAAAAGTCTTGAGACAGCAGAATTTCAAGGCTTTATGATTTTTTATATCTACAAGAGTTTGCAAAACCAGTTTCCTCTCCACCTTCATCTTGTTATTTCTGCTCAGAAGGGCAAAACAATCAACAGAAAATAAGTTCTAGTTTTCTTTTGTCACTGACCAAATTCTGAATGCTCATGTCCCTTTTTCTCTTCCCTTTGATCCGTCTTAAAACCCTTACCAAATTCCCATTCTGCTGTGACCCCAGGTTTGGCAGAACCACATGTTGAACACTGTTTAATATAAACAGATAGTACAAAATAAAAGATCTGCTTTGCAGTTAATTGGCATTAGCTAGTGGTCATTCACAGTAGGGTAATGTGGTTGCATAATGCTTTAAAATTTGGGGTGGGCTGGGTAACCATGCACTTTTAAAAGCTATTTTTAAACTATAAACTTATCTCATTTAGCTTGGACAACTGCCTTTCCCATAAAAGAAAAAGTTGGTTTTAAATTTTTAAAATATATTTTAAAAGATTCTAAGTTAGTGAAGGTAATTCAAAAGTCTTAGAGTCCCTTCTGGCATCCTTCTGAGTTCAGTAGGAGTCTTCCCACCTTTATCAAACATCACGGGGTGTTGAAAAAGCACAAGCATCCCACCTTCAGTGGGAAGGCTTCAAACACAACATGGAATGTTGCAGACATTTGCCTTTTTGCTGTCCACCAGCCAGCAAAGTTATAGAGCTGCCCTAACTTGGCCCTTTTAGCAGTTCTTACTAATTCCAGCTCAGCATCATGGTCACGAAGCTGAAAGGCTTCAGCCCTTCAGCTTGGAGCATGGAGTAGGAGCAATTTTCATCTGCACAAAACAGGTTGTCAAGCTGCACCTACAAAAGGACACTCTACATACATGTTGTACAATGTTGAATGGATCTATCAGATTAGGCCAGTATCCCAGCAAATGATCTATGGGCTCTGGGAGTAGAGCAAGAGGAATTCATCTGGAAAGGAATTGATTCAGGTTTGGAAAAGAGTAACAAAAGAAATGTCATAACCTACTGAAGCAGGCTAAGAATGGCACCAGCACTACAGTTCTCCTTGGCATTATTACACACAAATTAATTATGCCTTGAGACAAATACCTGTCTTGTAACATATGCCCTAAATCTTTCCTCACATGGCACATAAACACCAGGTTCCTCACAGAGAATCTCAGTATTGGCCCATGATCATGATTCGGGATAGACTTTTAAAAGGACCTGCAGCAATAGGACAAGGGACAAAAGTCTTAAAGTAAAAGAGGGTAGGTTGGGACTAGATATAAGGAAGACATTTTTGTGAAGGTATTAGAACCCTGGGAAGGATTGCCCAGAGAGCTGGTGGATGCCCCATCCCTGGAAACTTTCAAAGTCAGGTTGGATGGGGCTCTGTACAACCTGATCTGGTTGAAGATGTCCCTGCTCATTGCTGGAGGATTGGAGTACATGACCTTTAAAGAGTCCTTCCAACCCAATCCATTCAGTGATTCTATGACTTGTGTCACAACACACAGTGTTGTGGTGTTCATGCCTGCTTTTGGAAACAGCTATTTTGTTTCTGCTACTTACCAATTCTGCCTGCAGGTTTTCCTCCACGTGCAACAAAGGTTCAGTGTTTGCATTTAAGGAGGTGCCAGAGGATTTTTTTTCTTCCTTGCAGCCACTTGCACTGGAAATGAAAAGACAAAGAGGAAAAAATGTGTCAAGGAAAAAAAAAAGAAACAAAAAAAAAAAATCTTGTTTTTGCAAAATTCAGATCTGGGGGCAAAGTATGAGTAGACTGTTATTGTTTGTAATTCAGTGACCACAGGTCTGGCAAAAGCATGCCACAGTTCCCCCTCAGCTAGTGTGTCTGTGTTTCCCCCCCGTGGTAAAAAGCAAAGTGGGAGCTTGATGAATACATCTGCCTAAGATAAGGCTGTAACATAGCTGGGTTGCACATCCAGGAGTTTGGGAGCATTCTGGGTGCTTAAGTTAAGGTATAGTTACTGTGATCTTTAGTAACAATAAACTAGCATGTTACCTGAGTGGGTTTACTGTGGGACTTTGCTGTCTATCTGGCACTTGTGCTATCAGATACACATTTAAGACACTCCCTAGATCCTGGTTTTGTTAGTGTGTCTCTACTGCTTATGCCAGTGGTGTGTTCTATTCTGAGAAGTGTTACTTTGTCAATATACACTGTCCCTTAAAATCACTCTTATTTATTGCCTACAGCACACATGTAATACCCATCTCGAGCAATTTGCAGATGATCTCTCGGAAATGCTGCCAAAATTCCAGGAAGGCTTCATGATGGTTCCCTTTACTTGCTGGATAGAGTGTTTAATGGCGAGCTCATTTCATAAATGCTTGCCATGTTTGTTCAGCTGTGCACCTGCTTTGGAAAGAAATTTGCAGTGTGTTAGCCTGATCCCCTGGGATAGCTCGATGTCTGCCTGGGGTAGCAGGCCGGCCCTCCTGAAGGACCGTCCTCGGGGCTCGCTTCCGCAGCGGTCAGCNAGCCTGGTGCTGCCTTCACAAGGCGGAGCAGGCTAACCCCAGGCGCAGGATCGCACCAGGCAGCAGAAATTCCAGTTACCGGGTTTTGCAGATGCCAGATCCTAAGCTGCAGCTCTCCAGCACTAAGCTGCAGCGTGCCACGGATCTCATGCCAGAATCAAGGTTGCCTGTTCGTAGTATAGACATGTCTTTCATGTTTGAAATTATGTCTAAGGAAGAACCGGAGATAAGACAGATATTGGCAAAGGGAGAGAGGAGAAAGGAATTTCTACATTTATTAGTCATGTTATTGAAGAAAGAGGGGAGATTTTATCATACCTGTCTTGCTGAAAGCAAGGCTCTGGGTTCACAAGACCTGCTGGTTAGAGTGTGTAACCGAGTCTACTTTCCTGCAGGTTGATGCCTAAAGGTTACCACTGCTTTCCTCACAAAAGGGGAAAAAAGTTCTGTCAGCAGGGTGTGTGCTGCATGTGTGCCTCTGTAGGCATGGCCAGTAGGTGAGAATTAAGCTGGCCTTTTTTCTAACCTTACTAAAATGTGTGTGTGGTGGGGGGGAACACGGGTCTAATCCCTGCACGGATGGAAGGAGAGATATGGAATGCCTGCTCCGCTGGCCCAGCCGGATGAAAGGGCTGAAGTCCTCCCAGCTACCCACTGCTTGGTAAACAGGTACCTGCTGATCAAAGCTCTTATCACAAATGAAATAAAGACTAATGGTGTGAAGAGAACTACAGCATTCCTACCTATGGAAATCCCTTCAATAGACAGAAAAAAAAAGACTGACTAACTAATGGGTTTTGCTGTTTCACTGGTGAGAGGAGCATGGTCCCTTTAAAAGTCTTGGCCTCCTTTTCTAAACGCCGTTGCTGAGCTCTGCCCCACCCCTGCATAAGCAACACCTGCATACCTGCAGGGTACTGTCTTCTCGATAGCTTGTACACCTTAATAATATGTGGTGGTGGAGTGGTCTAGGTTTGGGATGTTTCTCCATCCAGCCTGTTAATGTAAGGACGCTGAGGTAGCATCTGCCAGATCCCCAGTGATGTAATAACATACAGTCCTCCTGATATCCTTTTTATAGCATTTTTATTCTTGGTAGCCACCGAGCTGAGGAGTTTTAAAAGGAAAAAAAGGCACACAAAGGAACCTCCCTCCAAGATAAAGTCAAACGGCAAATCCTAGCAAGCAGACTACAAAACAATTCCAGATGATGCGGGAGCTGTGCACCACAGTTTTCTCAGCAAACCAATTTCAGTTTCTCAGTGTTGACTGACTGCTTATGACATATGTTAAGCTGAACTGGGGTATGTGCAATTGCTCTGGATACAGAAATGCATAACATGTCCAGGAATGCTCGAAGAACAGATCCTATGTGGTCTGAGGAAGCCTGATGGATTTTAAGGAGGAATGAGGCATTTGGGAGCGATAGAATATTTGAGGCTTCCAGAAATCTTTCTTCAGCACGCTGTGTATATGTGCATTGCTCTGAGAAGAAATAGCTAACTTGCAGAAAAAATGTAAATGGAGTAAATAAGGTACTTTTGGACAGAATTGATGAGGTCTTCATTGTGTGGGAAGGAGAGAGAGAAAGAACAAAATTTTAGGGATGAGATCAGGGAGGCAAATACACAGAGAAAAGTAGTTCCAGAGCATAAACACAATGTAAGCTGCAGAAAGAGACATAGAAGAAACAAATATGGGGCTTACTGGGTTAGGACAACAGGAGTCAGGGAGATGGTTGGCATGGAAAAAATTAAGCCATGTGCATGCCCACCAGAAAGAGCTGCACAGATATCAGCCATGCTGCCCAGGACCAAAGAGCAAGTGCAGTGTTTCAGTGCATGTTTGTGTAGTGTATAACACGTGCAATTTCACTCCTGATTACTAGTAAAAGACAGTGTATACACAATCAAGAATTATCACATAAAAGCCTCAGTAGGAAACACAAGACAAGGGGTTGGCAAACCACTGGCTGACCTAGTCTGTCACTCCTTGTTTTGTTCCCAGTTACTCATTGTAGAACTAATTAGTGGCAAATTGCAGAACTGAGGTAATTAAGACTCAGAACTCCTTGCATCTTCTCCACCTAATTTTAAAACCAGCTAGAGTTCTTTGGTATGTTTCCTTTTTGTAGGCAATGCCACTGCATTCAACCCTCAATCACCTTTTATTTTGGCATTTGTACATGGTCACTGCCATTAGTAGTGCTTCTTTAAACGCAGCACACTGGCTGGAGATCTCCCAGTGCAGAGACACTGATGTTCTTTCCTCTGGACCAGAGTCATTCCCTGGAGTAGGTGGGAGCAGTACCCAGATTCTGCCCCACACGGTTCACATCAAAAGAACCTTACTTGGCTGTTGACGGAAAACTGAGCTGCACTAGGAAAAACTTCCAGGATGACAGACAGCTCTGGAAAATCCAATCAGCTTTAAAGAGAAACGCACTGCATTCAGCTGTCTCCGTACTGATAATGAGCATTTACAATCCTGAGATCCTGACAACTGCACCATGCAGGGGTAATTGTCTGTTATAAATGGCACTGGAGTAAGGAAGAGACCAGTGATCTGTCCTTAATATGATTATACACCACAAACCAACAATAAGGCAGGCATTGCTCCTCTGATTCACTTTCAGCAAAGATGAATGACCATAAGGCAAAGAAAAACAAAAGTCAAAACAAAGCACATAATATGTGGATGCTTTTCAGCCTAAAGAAATCTAGAAATTAATTCTTTTGTAGACTGATAAACCGATACATCTGAGCAATGCAATCATAGAGAGAATGCAAGCTTTATAAATTCATTTTGGTGTTAGCATTCACTCTGCAGCATCCTGCACCACACAGAATGCAGGAGGTGTTCTGCTGAGAGGGCAACTGGAGAGCAGAGTGAGTCCTGACCACTTGAAATTACCAAAATCCATGAAGATCATATTTCTGTTTAGCCCATCATGTAATTTCAGTGTCCTGGCCAAATTTCAGTTTGATAAGTTACATTTTGACTACTTAATTTCTCAAGCAACATACTTGTCATCATCTTTGATTATTTGGAGATAAAAATTTGCATGGTTTTTTGAGCATAATAGTTACTCATAGAATTCTACTATTAAACTGTATTTTTCAGACAAAGAAAAATATACAGAATTGTAACCAAGGAGCTTAAAATCATTTTAAAAATGAAACCACATTAGACCAGCATCTGGGCAAATGAGTTGAGGTAAAGATTTTTAGGTGGGAGTGTGAATGGATGAGAAATGTGAATGTAAAGGAAAAGGAATGTATCTGTAAAGGGACAGATTATATAATTTGCTTTATTTTGCATGTGTCTTGCTCAAAAGTTCTCATGGTGTTTGCAGTCTTAGAGGAATTTAAATTTCTTGGGTTTGGTGCCCTACTATAGAAAAGCTTTAAAATGGGATTTTGCAGAGAGAAGGCTAGCAGGTTGTACCAGGATCATAGAAACCAAACAAGCTCCTTTTCTCCATTTATGTTGCCTCTGAAAATGTCATGTCCACAAGCAAAGACAAGAATGATTTATTTAATTAATCACAAGGCATGACTGTAATTTTATTTCTAGTCTGAAAAATGAGAAATGTGGTTCCAGCAGTACAGTGCCCCTTCTGCATAACAGACCAGGGACCTGTTTGGGTACCCCAGACGTCTGGGAATCTAGCCTAAAATCGGGACCGTGCCTTAGGAGCTCTGTCAGATGAATCCTCAATCCGAATCCTAAACTGTTTCTTACAGTATCCGTGTTTTCCCTAGAGTGTATCTCATCTGAACACTGACCAACCTTGACCTATTTTGTGCGAGATTTGATTAGATCACAGTGCAAGCCTGCCTAACTGCAGGCCATAAATTGCAATCCTCCATCTGGTCGCTCTCTGCCAAGTGAATGTGGTCCATCAGCGCTGCCTCCCAGGTGCTGTGAGCTTGGGCACATGAGCAGGGTGGAGTAGCCGTAGGGTCCCCCAGGATGTAGGGTTCATGGGTTCATGCTCTGTGCAACTGGACATTGTAGCAGCTGGACCAGCTGTGCACCGACTGCGAGGCCTCTTTGACTGCAGGTTTTCAGAGAGAATAAGGCAGCACTGCTATCCCTTGCTACGTGCAGTTATCTTCTGGGGCCTTCTCTGGTGATGTCCACACTGAACGTCTGGTCCTTATCTGTAAATATGATACTTTTAGACATCCAGGTAAAATGCTTCACATTGAAAGCTACTTGTTGACTGAAGAGGCAAACCTGTGCCTTATTTATCTTTTTTTCATTTTCACCCCCTTTGTAAAGAGCCACTGGCTGTGGTATTTAAAGCCGTATAGTCCTTTCCCTTCTCTCTGACACCTCCAACAACAGCAGGATCTCTGTCTGTGCACAAGGTGCTTGGGTCCTTTAAACTATATTATTACTGGACCGAGATCATCACTTGTAATTCAGGTTGCCCAGCACTTTCCCCATTGAGACTATATTGATTTTATGTGTTTAGAACATCATCAGATGTTAGTTGTCCTCAGTGAGTGCTTTGGGCAGAGTATATGTAGAAAATGTCAGTGGAACAGCTTAAGTATATCTGAAAACAGGATAAAATTTAGTGCATTTATTTCTCAGGGCTGAAAATACTAGAGATTTTTTTTTTTAGAAGCTCTAGTGGTCCTGTTCACTCAAGAAGAGAGCTTAAATTTGGCAGGGAAAGGAAAGATGAATTTTGTGTGGAGAGATGAGCTGTGAGTTGCAAGCCAGTCTTAGTTTTGCAACTAAATATTGCAAAACCAGTGTTCATAATGGCTAGCTCCAGCGTGAACCTAGGGAGAAAACAAAATTAACTCCCCATTATTTAACCACTATTTGTTCTGTTCACTGAATAAGGCAGGGTCTTTAGGAAGGAATATGTATGAGCACTCAGTTAACAACAGGTACCAAGATGCACTCAAACTGAGTGCTTAACTAAGATTATACTAGCAACACTAATTTTGATTGGTTGCAGCTTTCAAGTGTTTAACTTAATTTTTTAAAAACTTTTTACTTACAGAGAGGATTTACCGATGTGATTTGTGTAACATTGTATGAAACGTGGAGGGTTTTTATTTAAACGCTGCTCAAGCCTGTTTGTCAAAAATTTGACTATTTTGGGTGAAGCAAGAAAAGAGTGGCATTTAAATCGGTCTAAAAGCTTTTGTCATGTGGACAACCTTTTTCAACACTTTGTGAGACTGCCAGGTTCTCTGAAACCTACAAGGTAATTTCCTCCTCAAAGTGCAAACGGAAACTAATGTAACACACACACATTCATTGTCAGGGCTGTCTGTTACTGAGAACTCACTAAGAGCCCATTGCCTTGTGATGACTAATTAAACACTGATTTACTTACTCTCCAAAGTTCAGTTTCTTCCACGCCTTAAGCAAAGAGCAAAGGAAAACTCCGGAGAATACAGGAAAAAAACCCCATGGGAATACAGGCATACCTAGTGCTTGAGCTAACAGCTTCTTCTAAGCCAGCTGAGAATCACTCTGTCTTTTGAAGAGTCAATTAATAATTTTTGGTGGGATGCTTGCAATTCTTTGGTCTCTGGTTGGTTCACAAACAGCAGAAGAGCAACAGGTTTTTTTCTTTTTACCATGTAGTGCAATGTCCTTTTCAAATATGCGGTGATCACATCAGCTCACTGAATTTCTCAGTCCAGTCACACATTCTCCTTGTCTTGTTACTCACCAGTGAGTCCTGTTCTTATGTTAGTGCAGTTCTAAAACCATCTTTGCAGTTATGCTCAAAATTAAAGTATTTTCCCCTGGTTAAAAAAAAAAGCTTGCTGAGTCTATCATTGTTTCATAACCACCTTAAACTGGCTGAAATCAACAACACAATAAAAAAGATAAGTTTCACCCTTCCTCCTACCTCAGTCCTGCCCCTGAAAAAGATCAGCACAAGGATTTGGACAACCACACAATGAGACAGATCAGGAAACTGATCCAAATTAAAAATGAGCTTGGCCCCTGAAACATTTGCTCTCCCCAGCCATCTGAGTTCTCTAGGCCTGTTCAGCTCGCAGCTGCACAACAAGTGTGCCAGCACAGAGCGGCTGGGTGACACGGGGTTAGGGCCAAGCAGCCCTTGTGTAGGAGGGAGGGTGGGACTGTTTCACACTGACTTACTCAGCCAAGAGTGACACTGAACTCAGGCAACCTGACTTAGAATTCAGAGCCTTTTCCTTTCATGTTTTTAATTATTATATAAAATGGGCTGAGTATTTTGTCACAAAATATCAACCAAACATGGAAGTAAAGGGATGCATTTAGATGCAGTATGTGTCATTTTGTTAGCTTTCCAATGGTGTAATAGAGTCATCTCCTCTTTGGGTATAAATGAGATAGAACCCTCTGTTGAGACAATTACCATGGTGTTTCCAGCCTTCACATATTGCCAAAAGCCAGTCCAGCTCCAAGGCTCCTTATCCCATGGATGCTAGTGCAGCTGTGTGACCCTGGCAGTCCCGAGTCCCACGCAGCAAGCTGTGGCACACAGCCACTCGCACAGCCCAGGCATTTGGGCACAGCTTGTGCAGCCACTGCAATCGAGGGACCAAGAAGTAACACCGCAGGATTGCCAAACCACCTCTGATTTCTTTTCTTATAGAGTTATTAGCTTTAATTTTGTCTCTGCCACCTGTCTGAATAAATTTTAATATATCATTCTCTGGTGGTTTTCGCAACAAGATGTAACTGGGACAAGGACTGTAAGAACTTGAAAACAGTAATTAAAGTGGGAGATAAGATGAATCTTAGCGGTGTCTTCCAAGAAACCAATAGAGCTAGGTTATTCCAGTTATGTAAATCTTTTTAAGCTGAATGACTGAAGAGAAATTTAATTTTCAAAGAACCAATAATGTTTGATTACACCGAGTCCATTATCTCTTGCTGAGGTGATAGGCAGGAGAAAGTGAAACTACCTTCAAAAGTTTCTACATGGATGCAGGCAAGACCCAAAGGGAGAATTTCATTCTCTGGAAAGTACAATACTGGTGCAGTACAGTGGGCAGGAATACTGTGCTTCCTGGAAGCACGTGATGAGCTGTCAGAACAGAGGGCAACCTCCCTTCTTTACCAGAAATGTAACATTGCTGGAGCAAAGTCCTTACATCAGAGTCTATTGAGAAAACAACCAATAAAGGAGATAAGGGAGTGCCCTGCTTAATACTTTGTTTCAGCCCCAACCTTTTGGAATCATAACTTTTAATAAGGATCTTGGCAGCTTTAGCTGGGTACATTAATCTTAAGAAAGTAATGAATTTAGGTCTGATTGCCATCATCCCAATGGTGGAAAAGATTAATGACTACTCAATCTGATCAAAGACCTTTCTGATATCTGCAGATAGATTTATGGCAGAAGCCTTATTTAATATAACAGAGGGAAATACATGCAATAACCTTGTAAAATTATCAAGTTCCACATTTATTCTATAAGAATCCCACTTAATCATGGTGGGCCAGTTTAGGAAGAACTTCTAAGAGTGAAATGAAGTCTTCGTTCTTTTGCCTATGACAGTGAGTCAGAACACTAAGGCAGGTCCCAAGCAGATATTGGACTCTACAGAAATAAACTCATGCAGAACTCATTCTAGAAAATGGCCAGACACCCTAAAGCAGGAGTATAGAGAGCCCTCATGTCACAATTGCTGTCTTCAAGGCCTTTCACAACTTAGTTCCTTTTTTCCTGTGCTTGTACTGCGGCTAGACAGGACCTTGCATCCAGATGGGCTTGGAAAACCATATGCAGTGCTGCACAGTTATGATGACTTCCTAAAAATGCTCTTTACCTTCTCCCACATGCTGTCTTCTGCCTGAGGCACCTTTCCCAAACAGATTTGTGTAGTTGCTAAGCAGTCTGCATATCCTATTTTAATAATGCTGAGTTGGTAGGCTTGTTTAATACCTCACCTACTCAAAGACGAAGCAGACAAGCCACGAAGGATAGAAGGTGATAAATTTTACCAGCCAGCCCAAGAAAGAAGGAAATAATGAAATCCAGTTTCCTTAGAAAGCTGATCTATTCTGTTCTGTTCTATTCTATTCTATTCTTCTTGAGAGAACTGCCTCTTCTCTCTGAAAATATTGTTGGTATTTTCCCACACTAGGGCAACAGTGTAATGGCTGAAAAGAAAATTACTCTAGTGATTTTAATGTAAATAATAACCTGTGTGTTTGATATAATTTAATTATTTAATTATCCATGAAACTCTTAACTTCTGGCAGAAACCTGGTGTACACCAAGGTGAAACAAAGTTACTGACTTTGGAGCTAAACTGTCTCCAGAAGACACTCTCCATCCCTGGAACCTCTTGATTAAGCTGGATGGAGCCTGGCTGAATTTAACAAGAAATACCAAATCATAATCTACATGCAAACTTGGATTTTGGAGGATGATCGAAAGCTAATAGTTGTAGCCACAGTATTAGTAGTAGTAGTATTTCTTAAATACTTGTTACATAATATAATAGTATAAAATGTGCAGCATAATGAATGTCTTTTAGCATTCAGCCTTCTGATAATCTGAGACATAGATTTTAAAGGTGATTGGGCAGATGCTTGGTGAGATGTTAGAGTGTCTCTGAGATTAAAGTTTCCTTTGAGAATCATATTAGAAGTTTATCTGAGTAAGTGCCCCAAGTCCATTAAAATTCAGGTTCCCATGCCTTATGACTGATGGTATCATCAGATTGTGCACCTAATCTGATGAAAAGTCAGGCTGTTTACAGAAGGAATGATTCTTCTCCTTCTTCACTGCCCCAGCCTCATGGCCTGTTTTCCTTGTACCAGTCTGAATGATCATGTAGTTGCAGAGCAAAAAGAGAACAAATCCGTTCTCTCTTGCCTCTTGAGATAGCACAGTTATTCAGCCTAGTGCAGAGGAACATCAAGATTGATACCCAGATGTACATACCCCTCTGATGTCCTTTTTTCAGTTTTCTAATGTTATTCAGAAAAGCCAGGACGAAGTTAATGATTCAGGGTGTTAAAGTAGCCAATGGAGTTAGAAGTGGTAAGCTTGCAGTAAGACTGCTGATACTGCTCACCCAGAGAGTACTGGGTTTGGACAGTCAGCCCTGACTGGACATCCTAAAGCAGGGAGCAGACTTGAAGTTTGACTCAGCTCTGTGCCAGAACAGCCCAGCCAGGGAAGCCTCGAGACAGATCTGACCAGGGCACACTGTTTCTGCTTGTCCCCATGCCTTCTCACACCACTGGTCTGTCTGAAGCCAGGTCTAACCAGCCCTCTCCAGGACAACCACTCTGGTTATCAAACATCAGCAAAAGACTCTCCTAGGCTGTTTTATAGCCCTTTTTAGGGAAAGGAGCATATTAATGTGATCCTCCCCAAGCCTCAACGTACGTAGAAAATAATTTAATTCTCTCATGCCAAAGCCAACCAACCAGTCAACCCTAACAACAACAAAAGCAGTAAAACTGTGGTTTTAACAAGACACCTGACAAACTGCAGTGCTTCTCTAATTATCTCCTTGTCATATCTGTTTAGCGTGAATCATGAACTGATACTCGAGCAACCAGGATCCAGTGGATGGAGCTTGTGCCTGCCAGTCAGCATGCAGAGCAGAGCAGAGCAGAGCTCAGGCACACGTAAGGCCTTTTCCATGTATTTCTCTGTGTGAGACTGGATCACCGAGACTGCCAAGCTCTCGAGGCAGATACTTCTGCTGCATCCGCTACTCTTGATCCAGGACACTTGGGCCCAGATAGAGCACTACCTCAGTACAAAAACCAGTATCAGTTTCATGTTTCTTCTGTACCTTGCTTGCAAATGTCTTCTTTACATTGACAAAATTTAACAGCCTTTCAGTTTGTCTTGAGATAAACGTTACCAGTTGTATCTGCAGCTCAGTGCTGCATTGTATCTGTGACTGCACATAAAAAGTTTACTTGCTAACTGTAGCTGTGTACAGTGCAAGCACAAAATACGCAGCAAAGCTGATTACTGAAGTTCACTCATCTTGAATCATTTAAGGTTCAAAACTTAAGCAGTAAAATAGTAATTTTATTCCAGGCTTCCCCCATCAATATTATGGCCTCATCCTGTGTGGGAGTTCCTCTACTATTACTGTAGCGTAATAACCTAACAACATAGTACAATTCACTTTTTTGCAATTTATGTGGTATTTATGTGGCAAAGAAATGGATGAATTTTGGATTATGAAGTTAAAAAGAAGCGCTGATACCCTCACAGGCATAAACCTGGGTATTTTTTACTGCTGCTGTCGTGCTCCTTCTGTGACCTTAGGCAAGCCATTCCAGTTCTGTGTCTTCAGACTCACAGTGCACCTGGGTGGGCAGGACCACTGTTCATCTGGTAAAACTCTCAAGGCCTTAAGTCCTCTGGGCCTCAGTGTTGCTGGATTTTAAAATAAGGTTAAAGCCATACCCAGAAATGCCTATACATGTGAACCTTTACTGGCTTAAGTACAGGGATGCAAATACGCCAGTATAGGCGTATGAGAATATTTTGCCACATAGAAACATCTTGCACTTGTTGCTTCATAACTCCTTCCAGGAATGATGACTGGGTAAAAGCCAAAGTATTTGTTAAAGAATCAGTTTCAGTTCAATCTTGCTTTCGCAACACTTAACTGACTACTGTAAAGATCCGTAAACACAGCAGGCAGGAGAAGCTCACCATTCCACCGTTCCACGTGTGGGCTCCAAGCTTCCAGCCAGTTCTACTTTGGAGCTGACACCTGCAGCTCTAAATGGCGTTCAAGTTCATTTCAGAGGGACAGCGGCGTGCGGGTTCATTACTGTGGGTCTGACTGCACAAGAAGCCTCACGCATTGTAAGGGGTTTACTCGCATGAATGAGGAGTAAGTGCAGCAATACCTCTGGGCGGGAGAATGTCCACGTGTAAAACACCTGGGGATAGAGAGTGCTCTGTCATTGGCAGGTATTACAGCAATTACTTCAGTATTAAGACTAGACCAAGTCAAGGCTGAATCACCTGAGGCAAGTGGCAGGACATAATCCTGTTCGATCAGGAACTGACTTTAACTTCAAGTCTGACAGCATCTGCCGCTGTCCCCGTAGCCCCGCTGCCGGAGCTTCCCAGCCGCTCCGGCGGTGCAGAAACGCCTTTTAAGCCCCACTGAAGGTGTCGGAGGGGGGCTCACACCCGGGGCGGGGGTCGGGCTGTGGGTCCGGGCACATAGCTGCCGGGCCGGGCCGGGCCGTGCCGTGCCGGGGCCGCTCTCCGGCGGCGGGCGCAGCGCTCCCAGCGGGACCCGGCGGAGCGGCGACGGGGGCGGGAATTTGGGGAGGATCCCTGGCCAGGCCGGTGCGTGTGTGTGTGTGTGTGAGTGTGTGTGTGTGGGTGCTTGTGTGTGTGCCGGTGAGCGGCGCGGGGCGGCTCTGGCCGCCTGACGCCAGCCGGGCCACATCCATCCCGATCCCGATCCCAATCCCGGCGCGGAGGAGCTGCCCGGCGGCCGCTCGTCACCGCCCGCCAGCCGGTAACAACTTCGCGTCCCCCCGCGCCTCTCCCCGCTCGCTGCCCCCGGGGCCGGGCGGCTGTGCCCGCGCATCCTCCTCCTCCTCCTCCTCCTGCTCGGTCCTTTCCCGGCGCTGCCGCGGTGGTCCCCGGTCGCGGGGCCGGGCGGCGCGGCGGGAGCGGCTCTGGGCAGCGCTGCGCTCCCGCTCTCCTCCCCGGCATGATGGCGTCCCTGCGGCGGCCCGGCGGGGACCGCTCCNTCTCTCTCTTAATTTATCTTCTTTCTTCTTTTTCCTCCCCTTCCTTTCTTTCCGTTCTTTCAGCAGCCCCTTCCCCTCCTGGTTTTTCCCCCCCCGTCCCTTCTTTCTTCTTTAATGACAAATCTGTGCTTAGAGGTCAAGGAAAGTTCACTTTTTTTTCTTTTCCCTGTTAGGAGGGTTTGGATGCTTGAGATTTTCCCCCTCCTCAGTATAGTTGCTTCATACACTCGTACAGCCAAATAATCTTATCCTGAATATAGATCTTTAAAGCTTATTAAAATTTACTGGCGTGGAAATATTCAGTCATGCGTTCAAAAGGATCTGGGCCAAATACTGACTTTTTTTTTTTTTTNAATTGTGGTTTTTTTTTTTTTTTTTTTTTTTTTTTAATATAAACTGAAGTCAGAGGGACTTCTGACCAAGGCAGGGTTGCTGTGATTGCTCTTTTGTTAGTAGATCAGTCTGAAGAAGGTACGTGGTCCCACCTTACAGTTTGCCTTTTCAGGATCTGGATAACAACAGCTTAATCTGAAAATTAATCGTTATTTTGGTGTATTTTAGGATAAAATGATGCTCACTGCATGTCTAAAAGGTAACAGTTTTATTTGGGGAAGTATTATAAACAGAGGTTAATAAAAACAGTACTGTTAGAGCCAGATGGGGAGGAGTAAAAGTAGATGTGTATTTCAGATACAGGCAAATGGAAAAGATCATTGCCTGAAACATGTCAGTGTTTAATGGATGTCAGTGTTCAAAGATACTGCACCTTAAAACTAACATGCTTCTTAGGAAAGAGCTGTCATAGCTGATAGTTTGAATCTCTTTTGCGCATAGAGGGGAAGACAGAAAAAGAAAACTTGTTTAATATTTTTTCTTCCAATAGTTATGTGTTTTTAAGCAGCACTCAGGAGTAAGAATAAAAACTGTAGCTTACCCAGCCCACAGAGAACACTTTTCTTTGCAGGTGTGTGTCTGTAATTCTTCATGTGGCTGACTGCATGCACCTTGTCCTGTCAAACAATAGGAGCAAATCATGTGAGGGAACCTGAGTTTGGCTTATTTTCTTCTTTTACTTGTGAGTAATGACTTGGCTGAATTATGGGACATGAGTTTTTTAGTTGCAGCTGATTAATACTTAATTTCTCCCTTGAACCAAAGAGCAGTGCTATGAAGCTTTTTCAAGGTTATCATTGGATTTTAGTGCAGGTTTTGAATGCTCACTTCTCTACTGTGACTGGAAGAACATCAGTATGAAAATGAGAGAGATCTGGCCCTTTCTGAAGTTCTTGCTGTGGTCTTAGGGATGAAGTCCTGTAATTTACTTCAGACTGTAAATAGGCGCTTGAGAGAAATTTCCCTTGGTTTGGGTGATCCAGAAGCCTTCCACAGCTACCAGAAAGGATGAGTTCAACGCATGATCAGGTTACCCTAAGGGTAGGGATTTGTCCTTGCATCTGTTTTGACCCCATTACCATTGGGTATGTAATCAAATACATTTTTTTCCTACTCTGTTCTGTTCAACTTGCTTTTTTGTGTACCCTTGAAGATGTGATGATCCGATACATTTGAGAGAAATGACTGAGTAAACAGATGGAGATCTTTCTGTTTTGGTATAAATATTAACTATCAAATCAAATATTTGAAAGCTGATGAGTCTGGTGTTTGCTTTTCCTCTGTAGTTTGAACACAAAAGTAAAGAGTTGAACATGAAGAAAAGCAATACAAAGGTTAATAAAAGTGCTACTTGTGTTTCTGAGTACTGGGAAATTATTCAGATTGAACTATGAGTTTCTTCGCTTGCTCTAAAGATTTAAATTTTAAAAATGAACGGGTTATGACTGTTTGGGTTTTTTTTTAAATTAAAGCATGAGTGCACTGGATATTACATATTGCCAGTGTTCTGCTCTGTGGAGCCCAAGCCGTGTGTGTAAAATAAAAGCTCATTTGAGTAGTCTTACAGGCCTAATGGAGGCATCATCTCAGCTTTATAAATAATGTAAGTTGTGTATAATGTGGAGTCCCCAGAGACTGCAGAGAAAGCATCATTACCAGCCTTTTCAACCTGCTGGAGATCTTAAATTGATTTACAGCACTGAACTGGTGCAAAATGATACATCAGGATTACACAGGGTCAACCTGTAAAAGTCTATGATGTGAGCCTGTTAGTTCAGTCATCATAATTAAACCATATTATGAGGGCAGCAAAGCAAGTGTCTGTGACATGTCCCATTGTGCTTCAGATACGGCTGGTTTAAGAATCAAATAAAGAGAGCACCGTGTTTATTATTTAAGTTACGCAAAGGGAAGTTGAAATTAAAGCTTGTGGCCCTGTGAAGAGTAAAAGCTGAACCAATTTAGGTTGACTCTCAACCTCTTCCTTGCAGTCATTAGGAGCTGAAATAGATGAAGGCATGTGCAGCTTCGGGATGTGTGCGTGGGGAAGTGGCTGCGAGTGAATCTCTGAAATTTATACATCCTTTCTCAAGGATCAGCTAGACTTTACCTGCAGACTGTGCTATCAGATATCAAAGGAACAAACAGGCAAACAAGCCAATTGTTTGGCTTTTTTCCCCCCTAGTATTTCTATTCTACTGAAGTTTGTAACTGCCTGTTGAAATGTTCCTGCAGAGCTGAGTTCTTGTACAAGACAGAGCATTTTAGTCATTGCTTGAACTATATGGCCAAACTTACTGTAGAACAGAGACTGTAATTGTGAATATGAGTTGGCATAGGTCACTGCTTTTCTTAGTGAAGACAGCTGTGGCTTCAGATTTGTGTTTGCCTCTAACTGCCCTAGAAAATAGCATGCCCCAGGTAGTAAAATGTTTGCTAAATACTCAGCATCTTATGTCTTACTATTTCTGCTGGTAAAATCCCTGTTATGTGTTTTGGGAAAAATCCTGCAAAAATGACTTTTCTCTTCTTTCTGCTAGGCAGTGTGCTGCTTGGGGATTTGAGAGGTTTGCATTTGTTAGTGTTTAAACCAACTCCTCATACCTGAATTGGTGTGAATTTTTAATCTCCTGAGGTTCTCCCAGCCAAGAAAGAAACATACCTTATTTTTAGTCATAAATATAAGTAAAAAAAAAATAATTATTTTGAGGCATGCAAGTGAAGCAGAGAAAATAAATGGTTGCTAGTGGTAAGAGATTTATTAGTCTCCAGGTTCAGTTGCACCCCAACAGCACATGCTTTAGCTAAGGTGCTTTTTGAGAGGCAGATAAAAGAATTAAAGTTCACTTTGGAGTGCAGTGGCTTTTAAAGTGTGGATGTGGACCTGTCTTGTGCTATGTCAGTGCAGATGAAGAAACGACTGTATTGGAGAGAGAGCCATAAAATCTGTGAAAATGAAAGTCAGACTGCACAAATTGTTTATGGTTAATGAAGTGATCCTGCTGATGTGTGGGGGGTTTGTTGGTTTTGTTTCTAGTTTTTTTTTTAATTTCTGGTTTAGGTTTTCATGACAAACTCACCCAGTTTTGCGTTCATAGTGGGGAAAGGTCTATTCTGCCCGTAAAAAGTCACTGTTTTTCCCTGTAGTAACAGCAGACTAATATTCTTCCACTGGCCTTTCTTCTGTATATAGCAAAAAACTGAATGCATACCAGTCTTAATAATTAAAAGATGATATGCAGTTCCTAGAAGTTTTCCTTTGAAATGTACTGAGTGGAAAATTCGAGTTTAAAATATAGACCCCAAGCTGGCAAGTGAAGTTTGATGACATACAGGCTCATCTGCCCAGGTGTCTTGCAATTCTCAAGCTATTTTGCTCAAGCTGTAGAACAGCACAGAGAATTTTTGTATTAGAATGGAGGGTTTTGCTTGGGATGGGAAGGAAGTTACTTTAAATTGATACTTTTAAAGTTTTAATGTTGTATCCCTGCAGTCTGAGGTATAACTATTTCCATTAGAATGTCGCTATTCTTCAAGATTTGAAATAACCAGAGAAAATGTTTGATTGGGCCTTTTGTAGAGGGCTTTAGAGAGGGTGGATTCAGGAGTGAGGACACCCTTGGCTGGCTAATGGCTGCCACAAAGATCCCTATCCTCCTCCTTAGACAAATGGTAATTTGCATTACAGAAGCTTTTCGGGTTGCTGTGTATTTGAGTGGGGCATGCCTTTGTTTTTTAACGGGATAGAGAAGGCAAACATTTCATAAAAAATGGGCTGATTTAAAGGAATGAAAACATTTTCTAGAATGAACCCAGATCATACAGGATCTCTCCCTGCATCCATTTGATGCCTGCATGTGTTGGCACTGGCAGATCCTCCTAGTTTAATAGGAGCAAAGGGTGAGCACTCTACTCCTACTTAGACTGTGTGAGGTCAAGTCTTCCACGCACAAAACAGTGAACTCTGCTGAGCTGTGGACACGGGTCCATTTTTATTATTTTTTTATTTTGGGGAAGGAGGAAGGATGTGTCAGGAGCTGTGGCCATGGGATTGCTCTGGTGGAAGGGTTGTGGGGCTGTGACCATAGTGCCACATAGGAGCTGGGTTGAGCCATCATTAGATTCCAAAGGGTTTTCTGCAAGCACGGATTGCTTTGCTCAGGTGTACTCTTCTGGAGACTGCTGTCTTGGGAGTCTGTGTAGAAGCTCAGTTTACATCAGGAGCTGAAGCTTTTTTCTTCCCCTCTCTGGACTTGCCAGTGTAGAGGAACCTGACCAGTTGAGCTGTTCTGGACACATGCACAATTCAGTCATTCTAACATAGGTCTGTGATTGTTCTGGACCATGTCACTTTTATTCCAATATGTGTTATCCGCTCAGGAGAGTAATATTGGAACAGATGTCACCAGTCTCTCCCATTTGGCTCTTCCCCCACCCTTTCTCCAGCATGCACAGGCGAAGTGTAGAGGACAAGGAGGAAAACAAATTATTTTTAAACATGCCTTTATAAAAGTTATTATATTTAGGCACTGTTCAAAGCAGTATCATCCAAACCCAACTATTATGTTGAGTTGGCATGTAGGCAAATCATTAATGTGGTTCACCAGTGATTTCTGAAGCATTATTTCATATTTCTGTACTCATAAAGGGAACACTCTTCCCAACATGGCAGCAGATGAGTCTGTCTACGTCAGTGTAGACAGTCTGAATTATAGCACTTAATGGTATTCAGAAGTATATCACGTGCATGTTTTTGTCATTAAAACTACTAAAATGCCAATCCACATCAAAGTGATCTATAGACTATCAATCCAATATTGGGTAACTTGAAAATAGGATACCCATTAGAAGTTTTTGCAATGCTGAAGTGATTATAGACAGAATCATGAGAGTTTTCGCTGTCTCTTCGTGTCTTTCCCCAGCATGGGTGTAAGAATCACATCGGCCCTCCAGTTTTGACTGATGGACTTTCCTTCTTTCAGTACTCGAAACTATTGTTTGAGGGGAAGCTGAAAGTATGTCCTCTCAATACAGATTTCATCCATGAGTAGAACTTGGATTTCAGGGTTTACAGCATTACAGAGTTTCTTCTACAGAGGTGGCAAGACTGATGTACATGTTTAAGGACGTGTCTAAGTAGATGAAAGTAAAAAAAGCATATGTGCACACACTTAACACTTCTGTAGCAGGTTGAAGAGTTTTCCGTGAGTTCAGAAAACCTGGTATGTTCGGATTGATTGGTGCATGCAGTGACCATAATTGATGATACCTTTACTTGCTTTTCTTTCTCACTTTGCTCAACACTGCGAACTGGTATCTCATTCTTCTGTGTTTACATGAAAGATTGAATTACTGAGATGTTTTTCTTGTAAATAATTTCAGACTTCTGATTTCAAGCATTTTAAGGCATTGAAAATAGTATCAGCATTCTGTCTGGTGTAGCATGTTAAAACCAGGGCACGAGACTCTTAAGGATATTTTATTCCTACAGTGGTGTAGGATCCTTCAGAGTGAACAGGTATGCTATATGTGTCTGTGCACATACGAATACCTACAATAATAGTCACTGGCATTGAAAATTAAATTATTTGGATCAGATAAAGGTAGGCTGCACCTATATATAGTAGAGAAGAGCCTGTAAATTTATCAAGGTCTGTGTATGTAATAACTATTTATATATAAATATTTAAATGCCGTTTAAGTGCCTAAAAGCTTAAAATCAGTTTTGGTTAAAGATGAAGTAAATAGCTGGGGAATCATGTTGCAACAAATTGTGGTTTCCACTTAAATGTGTTTCTAAGGGTGATAGGAGGAGGAAACATCTGCTGTTTGGTCAGATGCTGTTGATGAGCTGCATATTTAACTTCATTCTGCCAGTGTATTTCACCTTTGTATCTGTTGGGTTTCATTTGAATATTGGCGTGGGAGGAATTAATCAAACGCCCTTACTGTCTTACCTGCATCTTACTAGTAAGGACTTTGATTCAACTGATCTCTTGAGGGGAAAATATGTAGCTTGTGACTGGACATATTTTCTGTGGCAGGGGAGAGAAGGGTCCCAAAATTTTGTCAAGATAAACATGGTAGTGTGCATAAGAGAGAGGGTGGAAGGAGGTGGTGTGGAACTGACATCTCCTGCTCTTTCAGTTCATGGTTTAATTTTCTGGAGTGTCCCTGTAATTTAGTCAGCTGAAGAATAGCAAAAAATATATGGGTTGGGTTTTTTTGTTCTCTGTTGTTTTTTAACTCCTTGTCCTTTCCTTTCTAGCCCTCCCAAGATGTTGTAAAATAAACTCTGCTAGTGTTTTGGTAGGACAAAATAGTTGGCAGAACACCGTTGCTCACTGTTGGCCAGTTGTCTTTTTTCCAAGGGTTTCCAAGCTGTCTTACATGAAGCAAGAAATTTACTTTCAAGTTAGGCCATGCACTAGCACCTGTTTAGGAGTACAGATTCTGCTCCCAGGTCCTGAAAAGTTACCAAAACTGGCTCGTCAATAAAACACAGTCCTGTTTGATGAATGGTCTTTCTCTTGATATCTACTGGTGTGAAATTTGACATATTTTTAGCACTGTTATGGTTTCTGGGCTGAAATATACTTTGGGGAAGGTGGGTTTGGATTTATTTTAACCTAGGAGAGGCTTTATTCAAGTTAGTAAAACTGCAAACTACAAGATGGGGTTTTTTTGTTGTTGTTGACTTAATTTCGTGTGTAATAAAATAATCCATCCTGCCTTTGCAGATAGGCTGGGAGACAAACAGGACGTGAACATGACAGGGCTTAGTCATGATTGCTTAAGGTATCTGGTGCTATAGTGATGAGCATGGGATGGGAACCTCTGTAGACCAGAATGTTCCAGTAGCTCACAAGCAGTGAAAAATGGGGTGGAAAAGTGGCTTCTTAACCAGGGCTGTATGTGAAGCAAGGTGACAGTGATGAGGACTTGTGTTTTAATGGAACAGAGCCATACATGAAGCCACACTTCAGGGGTAGAAGCATGAAGCGAAGAAGAGTGAGGCAACTCAGAAGGCTTCTAGATTCTCTGAAGTGGTCAAAATCAGGGAGAAAGCAGCTTTCTTGTGCCTCTGCCTACGCACAGCAAACAGAGCTGAGTCCCTACCTCAGTGCAGTAGCGCTTGATGTGATTTTGTTTTTGTGCCGATACAAGAGGAGTTCTAGCCAGTTTTCTTGAACCAATTACTTTTCTGATGTGTGACCAAATTAATTGGCAGGTGGTTGTTTTGAGAACTTCACAGAATCACAGTATGGTTGAGATTGGAAAGGACCTCTGGAGATCGTCTGCTCCAGCCCCCTGCTCAATCATGGCCGCACAGGTTGCCCACGACCATGTTCAGATGACTTCTGTTTTTCCAGTTGTGTGACAACTGCTCTGTTTTTTTGTCCCAACAGTGAATAAAGTAGATTTGAAATTTATTTGAACCTCAAAGACCTGTCAACATGTACATGATGACTTCAGGGATTGTTACACGCATAATACCATGACGCTGGTTTAATTTCAAATGTGTAGTACTTCAGGAATCCCAAGCACATGTAAAGTGTGTGCTTCTCTGCACAGGGAGGGATGAGGGAGATGAGATGGACAGAGACCCGACTTGAGTGCCTTTACTGAGGTCTTACCATGAGTCTCCAACATTCAGGACCAGAATTTCATCTCCCTTCACACAGTCTCTTGGTCTTTGCTCTTGTCAGATATGTCTTTTCATCACTAAGGAGAGAGATAAATAGCTATATAGATAGATAAATAGATAGAACGAACAGATCTTGCTTATGTCATCATCTTAGTTCTGCTAATTACCTGGTGAACGCAGTGATGAACTATACTAATTTGAAAAATGTGGATTTTGACCTTGCTGAATGTCTCAGAAAACCTGGCTTACATATAGGTTGCCATCTTGACTATCGCAGTTGTCTGTTTTGCATTTTTGCCCGCTGCTGGCTTTACAGTCTGGCATATTTAATAACAGGCCCTTTATTATCCGTGCTAGCTAGTGTCAGCATTAAGTGCTTTCTCTTGGATGTAGTAGCCAAAGGAAAAGTCTTTGTCTTTATTAGCTTAAAAACTTAGGATAAAGTAATTATAGTTTCTGTAATGTGTTGTATTGTATTTCATGTGAAAAATATTTTATAAATGCTCTCGGCTTAAAACTCTGCATTGTGTGGTATTTTTGGATAGATGGATATGAAATCACTCTTTTTTTCCCCAGGTTTTCTGTCTAGTTAACTAGAGCAGAAGGCAGTGGCATTAGAGGGGGATTGAATTGCTTGCTGGAGTGTTTGGTTATTCAGAACCAGCCAAGGCAGGGCGCCTTGCTCTGGGGATGAGAGCAGGTTTTGCAAATCAGCTGAAGTACTTGTGTCTGAGTGTGAGCTAATCTTTGACCTGGATATCACTTCAAATTTGGGGGTGGCAGCTCCCCGACATGGAAAGAACTCTTAAGAGTTGGGTTTCTCTCAGCCCCAGCCATGGATTTCTTCGCATAGGCTGCCTGAGTGACTTCGGTGCTCTGAGCTGACCCCACAGAAGGTGGTTTTTGGTTGATGTTGGTTTTGCCAGGTTAGGAAGGTGAACTGACTGACAGGTAGAGGGAAGTTATATTGCAGTACCAAGGCTGGCATAAGGGACTAAAGGGAAACCTTTTCTCTCTGAGTGGGAGTGAGCCCTTGGGGCTGCTCATTGGCTTGTGGACCTGTGACCTTGCTGGCCCGAGGCAGCTGCTGGAGGTAGCCAGTCACAGGCGAGTGCTGTAGCACTCCCAGATGAAGACTTCCTTAATACGCTTGCCAAGGAAAGGTCTAATTTACAGGGTTTTTTTCCCAGATACTTATGTTGGTGATTAGCAGGGACTCGACTGCCAACAGTTACGTCAGCCACAAAGCCCCAGTGTAGCTCTATTGGCAGCAAAACGACAGTGATTAATGGTGCAGTATCTTTTATGGGGGGTGAGGCAGGACGGATGGAGAGCAGCACTTAAACAAGCTTTTCTGGTCAAGTGTTGTTTTGCTGGTATAAACTGCAAGCTGTCTTAGAGAGGTTTTTCTGATGCAACCAGATGAGCAGAACACATCTAATGCTCATCCTGTGTGAGACAGGACAAGTGGTTTTCCTCAGGAGGAAAAGAATGTCTGAGTTTAACTTCTTGGTAGTAGAAACTTTATTTTCCTATTTAGAGGATGAAAGAACTTGAAACAGTTGGCAGACTGGGTACAGTTAGCAGCATTATCAAGAAATCAGAGAAAAGGTAAATATTTAATCCACTAAAAAACCTTCTGTAAAAGTAAATTGGTGTTACCAGAAATCGCTGCCAGTGAAGACAGCTAGGACACCTGAAGCTGATCTGTGCTGTGAGCCAAGGCACTGTTTGTAGCTTTCCTGGGTTCTGCACCGCTGCATAAATCACTTTCACATTTTTGGCTTTCGATCCACTTTTCTCAAAAGAGGTTCAGAAAACATTTGTTTTGGTGCTATATGGTACATGTGTTTAAAGACCCTTACTCCTTCTTGTTACTTGAATCATTGTAGTATATTTCTTAACTTTAAGGAATGAGACTACCTACAGATTTAAAATACAAACCGTAGGTATTTCCCTAGTAGCAGGAGCTACTACTTTTCCTAGTGCTGGAGCAAGGTGCTCACTGAATTCCCATGTAGCCTTCTACTGTGCTGAGGAACTCTCCAGAACATGGGAATCCGACTGTAACATCTTTTTCATTTTTATCTCTGGCTTAGCTACAGGCTTCTTTGCAGAAAGCATCAGCATAACTGGCATAAATGCTCCAGGGCTATTTACTGCAGTTGAGTGGGTAACTGTTCCCTTTGCCCTTCTCCCCACCAGTTTATCAGGAGTGACTCTTGCTCATGGTCAGACCCGACGCATCTGCTGCGGTTTGTGAGCTGGGAGCAATTGAGAACTGGGAGTGCTGGTGGCGGGCTGCTTTGGCTCAAGTCTCATATTCCTGATTTTTTCCATCATGCCTTTGCCTAATTTCTTGCTTTCACTGACTTGGTACATGAGGGCTCTCAATCTTCCAGGCCAGCCAGCAGTCAGGGTTGTTTGAGCCCAAAGGCTTGTTATCTTGGGAGCTGGGGAGTGCTGGTTTCAGCCCCAGAATTGAAGGCATCTTGTGTAACAGCTAAAAGACAAAGAGTCTGAAATCTTTGTGTGCTCTTTCTGTGCACTAGCTTGTGGCCTAGAAGTAAGTAGCCTTGGAAAGCTACAAGTGCTAGAAGTTCACCCTTGCAGCCTTACTTTGTGACTTTGGAGCTTGGAGTTCTTCTGTCCATCCTCAGTACCAGGCCAGCTATGACTGTTTGTTCAGTAGCAGGCAGCAGCAGCAGCAGTGGAAAATTTGGAAGCATTTTGGCTGTTTTAAGCTGGCCTGCTGCTGACCTTGCAGAGCATGGGGTGTTTGGAGAATGCTGTGTTTTGGTGTCTCGGCTGTAAGAGACTTGCAACTTTGCAAAATTTGAGTTTTGAAACTTCATACTGGTCTTGAAAAATTACGGTGGAGTGATTAATAGGTTGTCTTATTGCCATATGCAGAGTCATACAGGCTCTGTTAATAAGAAAAGCTTGCAGATAAGGAAAGGGTACTGAGTAATTCCTTATGTCACTTGGTTCCTCTTCCAAAAGTCATGAAAAGCTTACAGATAACAAGGGGATCAGACAGACAGATTACAGCCCTTTTCTCCTGTTGTAAAACCTCTGTATTCCCAGTAAGCAATGTAGGAGGATATCTCCCACTTCCTTTCAAGCTATGCTGTTCCAAACTGCTGTATTAACTATCAGTTCCTATCTGTGGGTTGAAGCCTTTGTACAGAACGCTCCAAAGCCTTGATCTCAGGAATATGAGAAAACAATTTGACGTGAGATTCTGCAGATGTTCTGGCACAGGGCTGTGACAGCTGCTTTTGCCTCATCCCACAGTTTTTTGGATCTCTCCGACTCGTTGTGTATGGCTGCACCCTTGTTTTGCCCTTTTGGAAGGGGAAAGATGTGTCTATGACTTCTGGATCTGTTTTTTAGTGTAGGCGAGCTCAGAGCTGTACCTCACCTGTTGGTAAAGGCCACTATCAACCTTACATGTGTGTTTGCGGGTGTCTTTCAAACATTAACCCAAAGTGTCCTTGACTTGGTCTCAGGAGGATCCCTGAAAATTTGTACTTGCCTATAAATCATCATCTTTGAAGAGTTCAATTGTCTTGTGTGGAAGCTGAAGGGGCATCGTAAACACTGTGATTTTCCATTCATAAAGGGTCTGTGACTTAGGATGGCTTGATAAATACCAAGGAGCTGCCAGGGAGTATATGCTGTGAGGGGATCATGCAGCTGCTGCTCCCTGTCCTGAGGACCTGGAGCACGTTGGGCTTCGTGTCATCTGAAGTCCAGTCCCAGTTTTCAGAAGGCCACTCGTGGCATGCTGTAATTAAATAATGTTTCATTGGACAGTGGAAGTCTGGCAAATATTGCTGTTTGTGTCTGAGTTGTATAAACTTGGCTTGGAAAGCTGTGTCATCTTTAAACACTTTCTCTGTCCAGAGTGGTAGTTGTGAATTGCAGGACACTTGATGATATTCAACATAGACATTTTAAAGATGTGAAGAAGGTACAGCATTTTAAAACTTGTTTGAAGGTGAAAAAATAGCTCTTTAGTTTTTACAGATAAGGCAAAAACCAGGCAAGGTGGGAGAATCCTTTAAAACGAGGAAAGCTGGAGGAGTCCTTAAAAGAAATAAAGCTTGCATTTCATGAAACGCACTGAAATGTCTTCAGCTGGCAGACTGATTATTCTAATTTCAGGTGTATAAATGATGGGTGGGGGACTAATTTGTGGAAAGATTAATTTAACAGCATTGCTTTTTTGGTTTAATTTTCATCAGTTTGTTCTGCTTTGCTGAGGCTTGACCCAATAACTCTTTTATTAGTGAATAAGTAATTTTTCTTCTCAGTTTTTGTCATCTCTTGCTTTGGTGAAGGATTCTGCTTTAAAGCTGAGGATCTTGAGCTGTAATTTAACATCTTTACTTAATCTCTGATAAATGAGGTCTGGGTCACAGTCTTTAGAAGTGGTTTAATGCAGCTGATGTAACTGTATTGGTGCATGCTCTTGGTGAAATGAATCATTTGTAGGAGCAGTGACTTGCCTCAGCTGAGCATAACTGGAGTGCATTTGGTGAGGTTCCCCTCCTTAAAAAATATCCCATTGGAGCACTGCTCTGGCTGGAACTGACAAACCCCTTTTTAAGTTCATGCAGTCTGTGCTAGACTGTGCTGTTCTCTGAAGACAAAACACATCTTGCATTTTATGAGCTTCACTCAAAAATTTTGATGCCTGAGTGGTGATGGGCATTTTGGTTTTTTTCTGTTTTAAAGGTTTTCCTTTATGCTGCAGATGTATGTTTTAACTGCCTAAAAAAATCCCTGAAAGTGACATGTCAGTAAATTTTCCCATCTCACCTGTGAAGGAAGTTCCTCCCGCCCTGTGCTGATGAATTGGAGGGAAATGCTTTTTTCAGCTGATAAAAAGAAATAAAATTCCGTGCCCTTCCCAAAGGAGGAATTCAACAATTGGACAAGTGATGTGGGACCATGTGTTGGTTTGTGAAAGGATATAGTTTGTAAAGATGTTTCCTTTGATGCCTGTGATGAATATGGATGTGTTTCCGTTGGAGAGGGTTTTGATTAAATTATGCAATTAGAGCTGACCAGACAGATCTAAATATAGGAAGAGGTTTCAGTTATCCTGCCTTTGTGTGTATTAACACACCCACACAGATGTGTGTTTGTTATTGTTGTAAACAACACCTGTTTTCTAAAGACAGTTCAAAAAGTCAGGAAAGGGTATGGTCTTTGTGGAAAAAGGGAGTTATACGGGAGTTTTGTGATGAAAGGGAAAAAAAAAATCTGTTTTCCCCAGCTTTTTCACCTTTTAGAAAAGGACTTCTGACTTACTTGAATAGCTAGACTAGTCTGGGCATCTTCGTGGATGTTCACAAAGCCATAGCCAGTGCTTCAGACTGGTCTTAGAAGTTCTTCTGCATTTTTTAGGACTTAGTCTGTGTCATCTAAATGCTGACTGAGATCCTTGGCTGCTCCTGTACTCCTGAGTGCTCTTAGTTCCTGGTGGGGCAATGTGTGGAGTTTAAGTACTCCACAGCACAAGTGAAATGGATAAACCTGCCCCAGAGATGCACAGTGAAATACCCACTGTGATGGCTGGTAATTAATTCTGTCTCTTGACAACTGTTTCTTTGGATATGTTTTTCTTTTGAATGTTTTGTCATAGTTTGAGGATTTCTTTAAGAGGCCTTTAGCTTGGAGAGAGTGAAGAATGAAGAGTCTCTTTCTCCATAGCATTTAGGAAAAAAAACACCTTATGAACACTATTCTGGCAAGTTTTGTGATTCACAGCTTTGTATTCATCTTATAGGTTATTTTAGTGAAGTTCATATTTTGCAATCCCATCTGTGCCAGAGTTTTGACTGAATCATCAAGTTACAGTTCCTTCCTGACCTTGGTTGAAGTACTAGGCTGCGGTTTTAGAGATAATCTTTGAAAGCACATCCGATTCAGTCCGACTGCTCGCCAACACCAGAAGGGATTTGTGCACACCTGGGCGGACGTTTTGATCTATCCTACTTGTACTAGCCCTGCTGTGCACCAGGCTTACCCAGCTTCCTGACCAAGTATCTTGGCAAACTTGGTTTTAGTTTATTCCTGTAGTCTTGGCAATATAAAATAGATATAAAATAAGCACGGCAAGGAGACCAGCAGGTGGTAAAGGAAGAGCTGGTGGTTTGTGACTTTGTGGAATCTCACATGCATCTGAAGGCGGGAGTGAGTAAAATGCAGCAGTGTTTGTCATGTCTGGTGAAAAAGTCAGGATTTGAGGATCTGGTGATCGCTTAAGAGGCTGTATAGTGTTTCTGTTTCTTGTAAACGTGGTGGAGCTGTGCTTTAAGGAAGGTGGAGGTAAAACTCTTGAAGGATGTGGTGTTTAAATTTGTTTTCGGGAGTATGGTTTTCAGTAGATCAAAACCAGCAAAGGTACTGGGAAGAAATGTTCTTAACCAGGACAAGGGCAAATCTAATTGTTGATGCATGTCTGTTAAACCTGGGAAAGAACCTTTGCCATGTTCTCCTCACAATGATATACTAGTTTAGAAAGACTTGTGCCATTTTAGTTGTATTGTAACACGGGATTCGATATCTAATGTGTATGGAAAGCAGGTATTTTTTCTGGAGAAGCAACAGTGAAGTTACCATAAATCTTTCACATCTGGGTCCTTCAAATCCAGAAAACCTGTAAGAATTTGCTGTTGTTTTACTCTTGCAATTGTGATAGTTGAGACTTCAATTGCAAGGAGCAGTGTCTTGTGTGCCAGAAGCTGAGTGGGGAGGCGGGCGGGAGAAAAGCTGCGGTTCACTGTAGAAACTGGCCGAACACTGTGTTCTTGGTTGGAGCTGTGGGGAGCACTGGGGAGGAGCTGGCAGATACTGATTGTGTAAGGTTATCCCTTCATGCTCTGGACTAACAGAGCAGTGGGGTTTGTGGGTTTTGGGTCACTGTTGCCCTCCTCACCTCCACTGGTAAATCCTACATTGCCCCTGCGGTTTCATTTTGCTCTCCCCTCACCTGCTGAACTAAAAGGTGCTTGTAGGTGTCTGACAGGATTTTCCCTGTGGGCTGTATAAACAGTACGTGGCAGGTTTTCTTAGAAGGGCAATCCCTTGGCCACGTAGCACAAGGGATGGCCCAAGAGGAGTTTTGATACAGACTGGGTATTTTTGGGCTGTAACAGAGGTTGCTTTACAGAACAGGCTGGAGATACCCATCCTCCTGGTCCTTGCTGGGTCTAAGTAAGGAAAGGAGTCTAATGCAGTGTCAGGAAAAACCCTGCCTACTCTGTTAGGTATCATGAGGTATTTTCAACACCAGTGTGTTCCTCTTTCCTCAAACTGTGTATTGTATATCAGAACACAGGATAGCATTTTTCAGTGTTTTTTGGAATTCTTTCCACCGTGCCAAGAGAACACAGAAGAGTTAATTTTTTTCTTTTTCTCTTTGTCGTTTTCCAAACCTACAAGGAAAGCCAAGTCAGGTTCTGTACAGGCTCTCTAATGAGTTCTGCAGCACTCTGATGTGAAATGTGCTTTCTTTTTGCATGTGTATTGTAATGTCACTGAGGTTTCTACCAGGTTTAGTGCATTTTTCCAAGCAGAGCAAGATCTGATCTTCTGCCATAAGAAGGTGCAGAGAAAGAATTTGTTGACTAAAAGGAGCGTAATTCAGCAGAAGACTCTGGGCTTCCTGTTTCACAAATCACATTACTTGAAGAAAGAAATCAAAACTTTTTGCTGCTTACTCCAAGAATAGGGAGCTAGATGAAGTTAGTGCACAGTATGTTGTTACACATTTTAGCATTGCAGCTGCTTAGACTTCATGCCTTTTAGTAATACATGGAAACTGTACATGGAGAAAGTTCTTGCCCAAATAAAGAGACAGCTCCCTGGCTTCTATGCCAAAATCTGTTTGGTTTTTTTTTTTTTGAAGAAAAAAAGAGTCTAAATATTGTACTGAATACATGAGTTGCTGAAAATACATGTCTCTCAGAGCGGGTAAATGACTAAATATTTTTAAAGAAGCAAATTAAAATCTCTCTGCTTGTTATTTCTTTATAGTGTTACTAAGTAATGGATGCTGGGAAGAGGTACGTTGACTAAGATAAATTGAATTTTTAAAATGTAGTCATAGACTAGACAGTTTTCTCTATTAACAATTATCCTCACTGTGGTTCCTGCCCATTTTTATGTCTAACTGTGCTAAGCACATATTAAAAATATTTAATAGGATCCTTTTTGCCTGCATCACTGAGCCTGTAATACAAATAATAAAATTAGTAGGAGAGTTGGAGTCACTTCTTGTTTGCCTGAAACTTGGGCTAGAAGTTGTTTTGCTCCCCCATCCACCCCTCTGGGAGAGGATCATCTAATTGTCCAAACCCTTTCTCCACCCATCAAAAACAGTCATTTATGCAAAGTGGGACAGTTTCCTATGGGATCTCCTGTGGGAATTTGAAAGCAGTCACATTGAATATTTTACTGTCTGCTTCATGTTGCTGACGGAGTAGCTATCTCTTCTTTGAGGGCTAGAAAAATAGAACTTCACTCTTAGGCATTTTGCCTGAATATGTTTGTTTAAATACGAGGCTGGCTAAACAGATATATAAAAATATAACGCTCACTTATTTTTTCATAGGCTGCGTACAGGTTTGCGTGTTAATCCAAAGATGACAAAAAAGACAACAGCAGTGAAGGAAGACAAATAAAACAACATTGGGATTTGAAAGAAGTTTGTTGATTCCAGCTCATCCATCAGCAGACAGAACGCCTAATAAAAAGTGCATGGGTTTGGATGTGTAGGGAGTGTCTGATAAGTGGGTGACAACTCAATTTCCTTTAAACTGATGCCACACTGCCTTTTGGAAAGTGTCCTGTTGTTTGGCCTAGGTTTCTGCTTCATCCCTACCTTGTGAATAAACAGACCCTTCAAGGGCTGGTGGTCACTCAGCTGTTGGAAATACTAACTCCCACTTTCCCATAAGGGCACGTGGATTTGGGGAAGAAAGACGCAGACTGTGTCATCTGGTGACTTGTGGTTTAATCTTTATTTTGCACTTCCAGCTGATAAGACCACTTTGTGCAGAAGTAATACAGGAAATGATGCAGTGCAGAAACCAAGAGTGGCAGAAAGGGAAATGGAATGTACTGGCAAGGGCTCATCCCTGCAGACGAGCTCTCTGCTTCTTGGAAACGAAAATCTCCACATACATTGTGGTTTGGGTTTTATTTGTTTGGTTTTGTTGTTGTTTTTTTTGTCTGTTTGTTTGGTTTTTGGTTTTTTTAGCTTAATATTGGTTTTGGAGCTTAGAGAAAGTAGTGTACAGCTGCCTGTCAGTTTTCTCCCTCTTCCCATACCTTGCTGCTTGTTTAGGGCTTGGGGTGTGCTTAGGCTTTGTTTTGGAGGCAGGACTTCAGCAGGAATCCCTGGCTGGAGGCCGGTGGCCAGCTGGTTCCTACTGAGCTGCATTACTTCCAAGCTCACCTCCAAGCACTGTGCCTAATGCTGTTCCTCCTGCTCCCAGCAGCTGTTGTCACAGAGATGCCACTGTAGCTTTGATGGTGAGGGTAAAACTTGTTTTGGAGTGCGTGACTGTGGGAGTGGGATGTGTGTGTGGTGCAGGATTTGATCCAAAAACTTCAGAGTTCCTTTGGTCTCACTCCTTGGGGCTGCATCTCTGATGCACATCTCTGCATCTGAGCGTCATCTTAGTCTGTGCAGAACTCGTGTCCTAGTCCATGTTAGGGTTGTATTTTCAGGCAGATATAAACATACAGTCTTAATAGATGGGCCTTTTCCTTTTTCACAGCAAGTAGCTTGGTGAAAAATGGGTCAGGCCAAGGTAGAACCACATCTGCAAACATTATTGATGTTGAGCGAAGCTTAGGTCAAAATGTGGACTTTGTACTTTCTCCTTTATTGGAGCTTCAACTCAAGCCTTTTGAATATTTTTTGTTTAATTCAAACGGATATGAAGGAGAAAGCTTTACTTGATACACTACTGGAACTTGTAACTTTTGTGTGTGGAACTTGTATCTTTTCTTTGAAAAGTGCAGAAAAAAGATATTTAGAATATTGATTGAGATACAGACTATATATGAATTGAGAATAACTCGGTTACAAGCATATTTAAAGCAGATGCACTGGGGTTCTGGTAATTCAGTTCTTAAATTAGCACAGCATTTTAATAGAGCACTTTACAGTGCATGTGAGGATAAAGTATACCTGGACTAGAGTCAGTGACAGTAATGGAGTTTCAGTTCATTTAACAGTATAGCACATGCCCACGTAACAAAACAAATTCTTAAATTTGCCGCAGGCTCATGCAAATCTTCCCTTGCATTAACATTATTATTTCAAATACAGTTCTTAGCATAAAAGAAATGGGATGTACCAGTTTGGAGTGTAGGTAGACATGGCCTCTGTCTTAGTTCATAATCATTATTCACATAAATGTAGTTTATGCATTCAGCCTAATAAAACTGAACCTCTGCAATTAGATAACTGTTTTAGTGACAAGTTATTTGAATAAAGTGGATGGTTTTCAGCTTAAACTTCTTCAAGTATAGTGGTATACTATGAAACCATTGCAGTGTATGACAGTCAAGAGAGTAAGTGTGCTATAGCATCTGCAATTTTAATGTCTGCAATCGTTTCTTAGTATAGCTGTGAAATCCTATATGATGTGGGTGTGCTGACACCTTCTATTCTCTGTATGTATAGATTGCTGGTTGGTCGGGTGTTTTTTATGTTCTGATGGCAACAAAAACATTCATATCCTTTTCCCCTTCCCCCTTCCTCTGCAACCTGTTGGTATCCAATCCAGGATATGTTTCCTGTCTTGTCTGTCTATTGGAAAATCAGTGATGTGGTGCTCTTTGTCTCATTTTCCACTCCCTGCCAGTCCTGGCTCTCTTCTGTTTCCCTTACCAGAGCCTTTTGCCTGCTCCCAGCCTGGACAAGGACAAAACCTGCTACTCACAGCTGGGACTCCTTCAAATGTGGTGTCCCTCCCCCTCTTGACCCACTGCCTCAGTCCCACTCCTTGTCTCCCAGCTTGAGGACCACTGTGCTGTCTAAAATCCTCTTATCTGGACTTCCTCATCCTTCACACTCCTTCGTGTGTCCTTGAGTATATCAGGCAAACATTGCAGCAGGAAGGGTCAGTGTGTAATCGGTGAAGTTCACGATAGCTTTCCCTCACAGGCTGCTTAGGAGCTCTGAGGGCTCTTGGGTGGGGTGGGCAGATGCGGTTTTCTTTCTCATGTGAGTGAGTGAGGGCTAAGATCTTTCTAGTTTCACTTTTTTCTTTTTTTTTGCTTTGTTCCTCAAAGTAAGTCAGAGGTGAAACTGAACTGGTTTTTTTTTTCAGATTGAGTTATGCTCAGGTCTAGTGTAGTGATTTTTGAACTTCATGCCTGGCAGTTTGGAGAGGGCTGGGCAGCACATTGCTGTTGAGGAATATTGCTTCCAGCCGCTCTGTAAACTAAATAATAAAAAAAGCATTAGTGATCCTGCACTGCTTCCTTGGGATGTTTTGCTGGTTAAGGTTGCAACAGCTGACAGGCAGAGTGTAGCACCCCTCACACTTAATAGTGAAAAATTTAAATTGAGGGACTATTTTAGGTTAGATTTAATGTGAACTACATTTCTAATATAGGGATGTACTGGGTTCAGCAGCAGGTGCTGCTGCTTAAGTTTTCCTCAGATGTGCCTTGAGTCCTGTCAGCACTTTGTTGTTGTTTTGTTGTTAGTTGTTTTATCATCACACCACTCTTCTGGGTTGAGGTGGGGGATATTTTTAACTGCTGTATGTTAATTTGAAAGGTAAAATCCTTTTTTTTTTTCCTCTGATACTCTCCTTTAGGTTGTCAACCAGAAGGATTTAGAACAATGAGAAGATTGTGACCATCAAGGGGGGATGTCAGCGCTGCCTTCCTGGGACTGGAGGATTGAAAAGGAGGAAGGACCAGAACTGTTTGATCCAGGCTGCTTTTGACTGCTGACACAATCTGCTGTACCCTGGTGGTGGTGGAAGAACAGGGCAGTCATTCCTGCTTGGTTCTGTGGTATCACCACAGCGGGGTCACCATGAATGTAACGAGTTTATTCTCCTTCACCAGCCCAGCAGTGAAGAGGCTGTTGGGGTGGAAGCAAGGGGATGAAGAAGAGAAATGGGCAGAGAAAGCTGTTGACGCTTTAGTGAAAAAACTGAAGAAGAAAAAAGGTGCTATGGAGGAGCTGGAAAAAGCACTAAGCTGTCCTGGTCAGCCCAGCAACTGTGTCACAATTCCTCGTTCCTTGGACGGCCGGCTCCAGGTGTCGCACCGGAAAGGGCTCCCACACGTCATTTACTGCAGAGTGTGGCGCTGGCCGGACCTGCAGAGCCATCACGAACTGAAACCTCTGGAATGCTGCGAGTTCCCCTTTGGTTCAAAACAGAAGGAGGTTTGCATCAATCCCTACCACTACAAGCGGGTGGAAAGTCCTGGTAGGTTCTTCCTTGTTTGTACCTTTACACCTTATCTGAACAATGCAAAGTGTGGCAATTAATCACGTGACTCATCGGCTTAAATAAGCAAAAGCGGCTGTTTGCACATGTCACATTCTTCCTCTGCAGTTTATCTGGATGTAGGCATTAATTAGCAGTTCTCCCTTTCACGTGGCAAATGCTTCACTTGTGTAAATGTTTTATCACTTCACAGAGGTAGTCTTAGTATGTGCCTCAGGGTGCTGGGCCTGGTATCATCTGGGAATGTTGGTACCTACCATCCCTCAGTTAATTTGTTGTTTACTCAACTGTGCAGATCTGTGATTTTGTATGAAACACTGCAGGCTAATGTAAAGGATTATTTGCATTGTCTGTGCATGAAAACCACTCTGACACACAGCAGTAGTAATGCTAGTAGTAATATTTCCAAATTATTATTTCACTTTATCACTTTAGTTTCTTCATCCTACAGAAAATAATACTGTTTTTAGGATCTCTCACAGTCGTTGCCTTTTAAAAAGACTTTGAGTTTAGACAGCAGATTATAATCCCCTCAATTTGAACTTTGATAGTACTGTTTGATTTTACATGAAATTTTACTGTCAGCTGTTCTGCAAACACAGTTTGCTTACCTGTTAGCTGCTGCCTCACTTATTTTTTTAAGGCAGTTTTTTATTATTTTTTTAACCCATCCTCTCTTCAGCCTCCTCTTCAAAGGCCCAAACCTCTTTTTGATAACTCCGTGCCTAATTTCACTCATGCAAGTTTATTATCAGGGAATACTTCCAGGGACTAAGATGAACTGTGCTTGGATGTGTCATCACCAGTCTCCAGCTGTTTGTGAGGGTGTACACGGTCAGCTGTAGAAATGCACCGCAGGCTTGGGTGGACTTCCCTGGTTTAAATGTGGGAAGTCCAGCAGTGTTAGCCATTTCATAAACTCTGCAGCTGTCTGTAGAGTGGCAAGGATACACAAAACCATGATGGAAATGAGGTTGTTGCAACATTGTTTTGCAGTGGATGGAAATTGCATTTGTCTTGGATCTGCAATGCACAGTGCATATCTTGATGTTAAATATTTCCCTTTGCTGTATTAACTTGGAAATCATGTGAATGGCAGATGCAACACCCATAATGTATGTATTTATGCAGCAGCAGCTTGAACAAAGGAACTCAGCACTGGAAAAACAGTTCTGAAAAAATTTAAAATTAAAAAAAATCTCAGGATTTTCATGTTAAGTACAAGAGGGATAGTAGTCATGTACTTATACTGCTAGATGTCTGAATATGTCTGAGTTGGTTGCTTGCATTCCGTATTCCAAAATACTGAAAATTAAGATTCCTGAAACACCCCTATTTCTGTCAGATTGAGCAACAGCTGGCCTCTTACTGTAATGCCAAATTACATGTTCTAACTCATTCTGCTTTATTACTGAAAACAGTTACTGAGTTTGAGAACATTCTCCTATGGACCATTTATGCCATATTTAAAACCAGGTATTTGTAAGTATCCTGTCACTTCACAGAATCACAGAATCACTTAGGTTGGAAGAGACCTCTGAGACTGAATGCCACATCCAGTCTTTCCTTAAACACCTCCAGGGATGGTGACTCCACCACCTCCCTGGGCAGCCCATTCCAATTTCTAATCACCCCTTCTGTGAAGGAATTCTTCCTAACGTCCAACCTAAACCTCCCCTGGCGCAGCTTGGGACTCTGTCCATATTCTGCGTTCACTTCAGTGAGTTATGCAAGATAGAATAAAACGTTCAAAGGGTGCCTAACTAACTAAAATGTTCATTTTAGGCTGGGTTTGTAATGTAGAGGGGTTTCTGTTTAGTCAGCCACAGATTGTTTTGAGGGATATTGCATGGAGCTGAGTGGGAAACCAGCTTTTGGAAACACGTGGTAGCTGAACAAACTCCCATTTGGCTTGGAGAGCTGTGCTCCGTAACTTCTGACTTCTTTTTTCCTGTCCCTTCCTTGTTCTTGCTGTCCTCCAACATGGTCTTTATCTTCATTTCCTGACAGTCACTCCCAAATTCTACTAACCATTTGTTCCCATTTTTGCCAGGACATTAAAACACCATTATTGGTGCGTAAGTGCTTACACTTCGAGATTAATGGGTAGTGGGAATTCATGCATGAGTCACCATTTACAACAGTCTATGGACTCGAGCAGATATCAAGGTTTGTGTTTCCCAGAAGGCTTAGAAATGTGCTTTCTCTTGACAAAGCAAAATTGGAAGCTCAGATTGTGTATGACATGTTTTGTGTGCTATTGTCTCTGTTTAACTGTTTTGTGCAGAAGCAGTTACTGGAGAGCTGAAGGGTATGATCTATGCATGGGATGGCATCTATCCTTTCATTCTTCTGCTGATTGTTCTGTGATTTGTTTCAGTGTTGTGTAAGGTTTGAGGAACGGATTAGTGGTAAATCCTCAAATATGTAAAGTCAGGTAATGCTCTTTGTTGGGAAATCAGTGCTGTGGATGCATCTCAGTTTCCACAGTGCCAGAGGCATGAATGGATTTTCTACCTCGATACCTTATTCCATCCTCACTGTTTAGCTTGTGAAGATAAGCTTGGAAAGCATGAGAACTGGCACTCTGTGTTGTGTCTGCCAGCTACAAAGCTACACCTGAATCCAAGTGAGATCTTTCTGTTAGCCAGGCTAGATAGGAACAGACTGTAAACAGTGAGAGGAGGCAGAAAACTATCAGCAGTCTCAAACAGGGAATCTCCCAGTGTCCCTGCACACAGTGGGGAATGTGGCATCTGGCAGGCACATGGGTGTGACATGATAGAACCATGCTCGTGCCTAACCTGTCTGGGAGGCTCTGCACCGGCATGGGGGCCTGTCTGATCCTGTGGCACATCGATCAAGAAAACTAAACTCATAGAAAACTACTTTTTGGCACAGTTAACTTGGCAAGCTCAGTGCCCTCAGCTCACTCACATGGAACCAGATGGAAGCATGGCAGTGTGGGGACACAGGGTGGAGGTGAGGAGAGGTGGCCTTCCTGTGACACTGACACTTGTCCAGCCTGGAACTAGCGAGCTGATGGAGCCCCACTCCGTGGTGGGGTGCATGGACCACTTCTGCTTGCTGTGTTGGGCCAGCACAGCTGTTCCCGTGGCCTTGTGCTGAACCAGATCAGAGTCACTTTTCCTCTCCCCTGCTGTGTTATCTTTCAGGCTGATCAGGGCAGCACAGGGGCTTTTGTCATGACTGTGGGACCATCTGTACCAACACGGCCCTGTGGAGGACATCTGGGAAGGAGTGGAGGTGGAGGGACATGAGAGGAGAAAGTAGAGACTTGTTGCTGGGGAGTGGGAATGCAACCTTGCACTTGAGTGCCAGGAGGAAATATCTCCTTGAGATGGGTTACAGTAGCTCACTGCTGCTGTACCCTACGCCTGTTGTGTGCAGAATTATTTCTGGAGCAGGGTAGTTAATGGCTGTCAGATTTCTCCCTTGGCAAGGCAAAGCAAAGCTTTTAATTAAGAAGGGCAAGGTCTGAATCTGATGCCTCTTAAAAACTGGCACGCTTAGCTGAACTGGTGCGCTTGCTTGGCTGAATCTGCTTCTTCTCCTCAGTTTTATTTTTTGGTTTAGAGATATCTGTTGGGATTATCCTTAAGTATGATCAAGACTTGAGAAATAATTAGGGGTACAGCATACACAGAGGCTGTGAGGAAAAACCCAACATGATGTTTCTCATCTCTCTGAAAATGCCACAAATGACCTCTAAGGTTTTGCTGGAGAATGTGTAAAGTCTCTCCTGAGACACTTCCTTCCCATCTTTTATTCCTTAGGTTTCTGTGGAGATACAGCCTCTGCTGCTTGCCTCTATCCTCAGTTATGTCAATGGGACCAGATGAAAGATATCATCCAGAATTTAGGGGAAAAAAGAGGCCTGGATCCTGTTTGCTTTAACAGCAAAACAAAAGGAATGAATAGCAGTGTCAATTTAAGCACCAATTTAAGAGGTGCTTAAATTGACACTGCTATTAAAAATAATAATAATAAGTCACACCTCTAATGTGGCTTTAGGGGAGGAGGTTCAGTTCTTTTGCCTTAGCTAAAGGGGAAGGAAGGAACATGAAGAAACTGAATTTTTAATTTTCTTAAAGTGCTAGTGAACACTAGCTCTCCTCCATTCTGATGCAGAATTGTGTTTGCCTCTACTAAGTGTCCTTGCCCATCATCCTGCTAGGTTCTGACTTTATACTATGTTACAAAGGAGGCAAAAGAGAAATTAACTTCGTTTTCATGTTTAACTTGTGGAAGTGATTGAAGGTGCAGTGTTTCTGCAAATGGCTATCCCCTATTTTTTTGCAATTACCAGTAAAGCATAGATAAAAAAGGCTGAATTGTTTTCCTCTGTTAGACTTCTTCAGAGAGCTGGCTGCTGTTCATCGAGGGGCTTTATGAAGCTGTTGGTGCCAATGTTCCAGCCAAATTGGGGGCAAGCAGTGGTCACTTTTTGGTGATGCAGACAACTACCCTGTCATAAGGGTTGAATTTCCAATTCCAAATTGTGATGTTCCTTTCAATTGTAACTGTGAATTCATACTGTGTGTCTGCTTCAGCAAGCTTGTTGCTGGCCAGAAACATTTTATGAACAGCTGCTTTTTGCCACAAGAACAGGCCAGGTCCCCAGGCTCTGAGGAGAGTGGTAGGTGTGTCATGCTGGCTTTGCTCTTGGTGTGGACTCTCTGCCTATGACTTTAACCTGATTATTTTCATATTTGTCTTTGATCTCCTCTTCTTTTTGCTCTCAGTGAGGCTCTGTAAGGCAACACACATACTGCAGGCTCCCACAGAACCGGGCCTGGTGGAGGATAATGCCAGCAGTGCCAGGCATCTGGGAGAAGGGGAGAGGAGAGGGGAGGAGAGGAAAAGGCGAAAGGGAAGCTGCTTCTGGGGTGTAAGGGAGGGCAAAATTGCTGCATCCCTTCAGAGTTAATATGTAGAACCAAGTTAGAAAAATCCTTGTTCCTGCATGATTCCCATAGCAGGATTTCTGCACCTCTGCAGGCTGGGGTGAGGGAGCAGAGTGTCATCCCTGAGAAGTTTTGCTGTACAGCCATGTGTGTGCTTGGGTGTGACTTTAAAAATAGCATTGCTACAACAGGTGGGCACAATTATAGGATAGTTTCCCAAAATAGCAAAAGCAACTGTCAGTTTGCTTGGCAAGCAGAATAAAACTTCCTTCATTTTGGCTTTGCAGAATTCAGTTCTAAAATTCCCCACGAGAGCCGACCTGGGGAAGAGGAATTGAAGCAAGGAGGTGGAAGGAGGGAATGGTCTAACAGCAGGGCTTTCCTTGTCTAGCCTTACCACGTGTCAGAAAAAGAAACTTCAATAAAGGGATAAAAGTTGTCAAGAAAGATATGTTTCTGTCCTATTTGGTGTGTGTTTTCTTTCTTTAAAATAAACCAGATTCAGATGTTTCTTCTGGTTTGAAAGACCAGACTTCCAAGTTTTAACCTGCTGAGTAGGATGGTGGTTGTGGCGTTTGTACAGGTAATTTGAACCCTGGTCTGTGTAAATGTCTGAGTTAATACACACTATCACTGTGACTTCCTCCTGCATCAGGACTGCTCCTCCACCAAATCTGCTTACAAGGACTCCCTCACTAATGTGCGTACAATTAGTACTAAATTCTGAAATTGACCTTGACAAATGTCAGTTTAATCAGAATGTCAGCTTATCAGAGCATCCACAAATAAAATCTAATGTTAGCTGAATATTGTAATGCAGGAAATGTCCTAATATTACTTGTCAAATGCATTTAGACCAGATGTCTGATGTAAAAACAAAGTCAGTAAAGTAACAACTGTTAGACTTTTTTTTTTCAATACAGTCTTCATTTGTAACTGTGCAAAATGACAAATCAAGCTCTGAGGTCTCCCAAAACTGCAAAATAAAATTAAGAGTTGAGAAAACAAGACAGCTCTCAAGCTTTCTCCTGGAGTAAAAAGTTTGTCTTTCTGTCACTTGAAATAGGTTGCTGAATAGCTGCAATTACTAGAACAGAGGTTTGGAGCAAAAGTCTCAAAGACTGGAATTTCTCCTTCTGAGAAACGAGCAAAGCAAAGCTGTGATACCTTTAACAGCCAAGGGTTATTGGAAGAGCTTTAAGTAGTTCGATCCTCAGAGATTGCTTTTTGACACAATGCTTATCAATTTTATATTTTTAACCAAGAATAACTCAGGCAACATGAGAAAACCTAATGACATAAACAGTTTTCTCTCTACACAGTGTTGTACTGTTCACAAGCAAGATCTTGGCAAGGTCTTGCAGTCTGAATGCTTCAGTGACTCTCTAGAGCTGCAGAGAGCAGACCAAACTCAGCACGTTCAGCTGAGCATGTGTTGGTACCTGCTCTGTTCCCACCGTGGGACTGGAGTGCTCATCAGGATGCCGCAGCCAGCTTCAGCTGCTGTGACCTCAAAGGCAGGAAATGAAGCTGGGAGTCTTCAGGAGAGTTCAAATTTGTTGGTTTAACACAGCTGCTGTCTTTTGTTGGTTTGGTTTTTTTTTTTTTCCCCTTCTCCTAACTCTTCCTTTTTGTTATAACTTAGTCTTTGCAGGATTTTCCTATTTCCAGATAGCGTGAACTTTTGCTTTAGGATTTCCCTCCTTCCCTATCTGCGGTTCTGTTTTTCTGGCAAAACATACATGGCTTTGCATAAATTCTTAAGAAAATGCAGCTATATAATGCTTGGAAATGAAAGTGCTCTGTCTAATGATAGTGTAGTCAGATCTTCATTCGCACTGAGGGCCCTGTTTTGGTACAAACCCTTTTACAGAACCTATGTCAGCTAAGTCATGGTTTTTAAGAGCAAAAAGTGCAGCATCAATCGCTTGTATTTTTCTTTAGTTCATTTATTTTATAAATAAATTTTTTACAGAAGAAGTAGAATCTACTTTGGCAAGGAAAGTGGATCAAAGTCTGCTTTTTTATATGTGGCCTCTTGTATTTCATTACACGGTCTTTCAATTTCCATACGTGGAAAGAGAGATACCTACCCAAATTTTCACATAACATGCAAAGGATGTGGAAAAAATGAGCCCTTGAGGGAAGCTAGCTGTCATCTGGGCTTGTGTGAGATAATCAAAACCCATCTGGATAGAAAATACGCTTCTTTGAAAAGTACAGCAGGTCCTTTGGATTGGATTAGTTTGGGGTTTTTCGTAGAGAAACTTAAAAAAAAGAAGTTATGTTCATAAATTGGAGACTTTCTGTGTTTGCTAAAATCATTATCTCTGGAATGTGAAAATAGAACAAAAAAGAAAAGCAAGAAGATCTTTATTTAGGATAGCACAGCTGTTGGTTTTCTGAAGAAGAACAGGGTGACATGCTGGAGATAAAAAGAGTAGAGATCAGTAAGTTTCTTCAAAGGCCACTGTTACATTTTCATAAAAGCATTTCTTCCTTGGTGTGGTTAGTCAGAACATTTATCTGAACAGCCAGGTTGCCTTTGGTCTATCTTCTGTATTTCTGGCATTCTTGGCTCCTAGATGAAATAGCCCTGTGGGTGAAATTGCCCTGTAGCTCTAATTTCTTTAATACAGCTCCTCTTGTTTGGTGCAGGCATACTTGGTCTAATTTGCATGGTAAAAACAAGCTCCCCAATTCCCAGGCCGTCTTGACAGACACAGGATCTCAGCTACAGTTCCACAAACATACCCAGCCTGCTTCCTGGGGGTTTATCTCCCTCTTCCTTACTAGTAACCTTACTGGAAGTAGTCAGGTATTAACACTCAGCTTCAGGTCCACATCAACAGAAAAACTTGGGAGCAAAATTTAGCCACAGTATAGCACATAAAACCTTTTAATCCGGTGTTTGAAGAATTACAGAAATCAAGCTGTCGGATGACTTGTGGTTCTACTCCATTAACTTTAATGAGGTTGAGTTTGCAAATCTGTTGCAGTAGCTTTTTAAGACAACAGTGTATTCAGTAGTATGTTTCCTTCAAATATATGCTGATGATACTGATGATAATTTTTTTAAAAATTAATTTTTTATTGTATCTGTGTTCCCTTCCGCTGAAGAGGAAGGGAGGAATTGTGTTTGCAAATGGTTAGAGCCACATCCTGCAGAGATCTGCACAGCAAAGATGTGCACTGCTTCATTATTTCATAGCAACAGGTGTGCTGGCTTAGCACCGAATAACTCTCTCATGCTCTCCCCTTCAATTATACCTCTTCCTGGAGCTGGCAGCTGCAGCAGAGATCAGCCTCCTCCCCTGCTGGACTGAGCCTCAGTAATTTGTTATTCCATGTGGCTGAGGTCTGCAACCTGACCAGAAGCTCAGCGCCTTACGCAGGGGCTAGGGGAGCAAAAAGGGTGTGCATCCCCCTTTATGGTTTGAACTCCTGGCAGCCTTCCATGCTCCAGAGGGCCTAGTCCCTGCTCATATCTTTACTCCTGAGTGAACAGCACTCAAATTAACTCCTCTGTGGCTCTACTAGGAGCAGCTTCCCTGCAAAAAAGCTGGGAGCTGCAGAGAGATCAGGTTATGGCAGTGAGTGACTTGGAGTTGGACTAATTGGAGCACTGCAATCTCTGTCCCACCTGATGTGGTCTTTCAGAGCTTTTCCTCCTCATTGAAGGTTGTGTGTATGCAGGGAGGATGTGAATTAGGGGCAGCACTCAAAGTAAATTCTGCAGTGGTATTTTTGAGACTATTTGTGTTGTATCAATACTAGTTGTATTCTTTTTCCCCCCTTTTCCGTGTATATTTTGAAGAAGTCGGCATTTAATCACTTGAGGTTGACGGAGTTGGACAAAAAGTGTGGGTTTGCATGAAGGACACTTGGGAAAAGGAGACTTGTTTTTATCTCAAGTCCTTCTAAATTTCGCCAGTGGTTCTGCCCAACAGGAGAAAACATGTACATATACCTTGGGAAAATCTGGCACTGCATTAATTTAATTACAGAAAACATACAGAAAATATCCTGTTCTCCTGCTATTTTAAAATGCTGTAAATCATGTGGCTTCCTCTGATGTCATGTGTGTCATTGTTTAATGTGAGGTAGGGGATGGGAAAGGTAGGTGATGTACTTTCTGCACAAATTAACTCCAGAAAAGTTAATGGTTTGACCTTCATCCGTAGGAAGGGAAGAGATAGGAAAGCTGTGTTTTTAATGCTTGGAAAAGTAAGGAAGAATCATAAAGACAGGAAAGGGAAAATACATTTTAACACATGATCTCATTGTTAATTTTTTCACTGGTAATTTATTAGCCCAGCAAATGTTGACTATGACAATTAAATAGTACTTGACCTAGCTGCAAAAGGATTGCTTGTTTTAACATGACAAGCTTAATTCTGAGAGACCCTAATATTCAGAGAACTTGGCTCTGACGTGTTGAGGATGAGGGGATTTGTGATGTTCACCTGAATGCTGAGCAACTTTGTTTTTAACAGTCTTTTCCAGTGGTGTGTGAGAATGGTTGTGTTGGAGCAAGAAGCAGTCTGCACAGCTGGGGGAGATGCAGCTTCTCCTGGGGTGTTTGGCATTTGAGAACTTCCTCAGAATGACAGATGGATGTGTTTTGGATGTGTTTTTGATGTGTTTTTTAGGAACTTTGTCTGTGCCTTGTAAAGTGGAGTTGGTTTTTGACGTCTAAACAAATTTACTCAGGGGTGACATCTGCCTCAAATATTTGAGATCTGTTGGAATCTCAGTGAAGTTGCTCTAAGAAATTGAGAGATCCGATTAAATCCTTAAAACCTGCTTCTGACTTGGGCAGCCTTAATTTCAGTAGTGAGGGTTTAGGGTTTTTTCAGTGTCTGTTCAATGAAGATTTCTGGGATCAGACTGCTCATGCAGTAATGCCACTAGCAGGCAAAAATGGGGGCTTAATTTCTCTCTTAGGCATGCGCAAAAAAAAAATTAAGAGCAAGGGAAACCTACTTCGTTTTAGTTAATCTGTGACTTTAGGAATAGAGAGTGAGTTTTTAGTGTGGCATTCATTTATATCCCTTTTAAACATGAACCTAGACCTCAGAGCTTGTCTATGTGTCGACTGGTATCCTGGTACTCTTGGACTCCAGGACACTAAAGTAAATACCTGAGTGCTGCTTCTGTAATAGCAAAGTGCTGGAAGAGTAAAGATGCCCCGGTGTCCTGGAAGAACCTGTTTGTCATGTCAAGAAAATGTTGTTTTGTTGTTTTTTTTTTTTTTTTCAATTAGTTTGTAATTCAGCCTTTTAATAATGCAGCTGTCTCCAAAACACCTTTCTTAATCTGGATGATAGTTATGTCTATATAGGCTTGTTGTGTACACATGCTCCCGTTCCTCTTCTGTGTGCCCAGGTGTCGAGGCGAGAGCAGGAGTCTCAAGGGGAGGGGGTGGTAGCCTTGGCTTGTTTTTCCTGGGTTTTGTTGGGTTTTTGGCACCCTCTCTTGAAGGCAGACTCTCCAGGGGGCTTTCTTCCAGTCCTGCTCAGCCATGAAGTTGGGAAACAGAGGTTCCAAAGGAGGAAGATGTGAAGAGGACTAGCTTTTTTATTTCTCTTCCATTACTTTGTGCACAGACCTCTCTCTCCTAGACCTTGCCTCTCCTCCTCTATCCATCACCCAAAAATTTCTGTGAAAAGAAGATGCTATCCTTCGGTAGCTTGGACTTTGCTGTGAGGCACTCAAAGATAGAAGCCAAGGAACTGGAAAAAGAGTTGATTCTTTTATCTTAGGGTATCTGGTATCATGTTCATATTCCCAGTTTGAAAGAGACCTTTGTTTTGCTGCTGAGAAGGCTTCAGATGCGTGGTGAGACTCGTAGTTTCTGATGTTTCTCTGATCCCATAGTAGCACATAGTTGCAGCTCAATTGCTGCTCAGTTGGTTTTTTTGAACTACATAATTTTGTGTAAATTGCACATTTTGTAAACTGACTTGAAGAGTTAATAACTGTTTTAATAGTAACTTGCAAGAACATAGTCCAGGTTAAAAATAAAATTACAGCTGTTGGGACCAGACTGAGTTCAAGGCTATTAGTATTGTCTTCAGAAAAAAAAAAAAAATCTGTTCTTACTAACAAGGGTTTGGGTTACAGGCCATTAGGTGATTAGTAGGATAACAAGTGCAGCAGGAGGAACTGCATGTCAGCATTGTCAGGCTCTTCCCAGCATCTCTTCGTGCGAGTAAGACTGAAACGCAGAACTGTGGTTTGTTCTTGGCTCTTCTTCACTGGCCCTCTGTGGAAACAAGCTCCCATCTGGCAAAGCAGGGAGCTGCGGGTTCGAGCTGCTCAGTAACCGGATGTAAGGGAAAGAGTTCTTGCTTGGACATGTGCTCCTAGGCTTGACTACCTTGTTTTTGAGGCAGATGCGGGTGTGCTGGGGGGGAATGTGGGGTTCTTTCCCCTGTATACCTTCAGAGCTGAGTCTCTAACGCTGTGGCTTTTCTCTCTTTCTCCTTTTCCAGTCCTTCCTCCAGTGCTGGTTCCAAGGCACAGCGAGTACAACCCCCAGCACAGCCTCTTGGCGCAGTTCCGCAACCTGGGACAGAACGAGCCCCACATGCCGCACAACGCGACTTTCCCCGACTCTTTCCAGCAGCCCAACAGTCACCCGTTCCCCCACTCGCCCAGCAGCAGCTATCCAAACTCGCCCGGAAGCAGCAGTAGCACCTACCCGCATTCTCCAGCCAGCTCAGACCCGGGAAGTCCTTTCCAGATGCCAGGTACAGCCAGCTTCCCTTCAGAAGGGAGAAGGTGGTTGGACATCACTGCTGTCGTGGGTTTTTTGCTTAGTAAGACCAAATGATCGGCCAGCACTTGTGTGCAATAGCAAGCTGAGAGATGTAAGGTAATAAAGAGTATAGAATCTCCTTGTCTGGTAAGATTGAAGGCTTTGGTATTGTGCCTCTTTCAAACAGAGTTAAAATATTACAGTAGAACTCTTGTGGGGTGTGGGGAGGGATCCAAAATGTTCTGGGGACGAGTTCAGCAGTTTAGCCCACAATGCATAGTGTTCAATGCACAAGAAGTGTGGTACTAGAGATCATCCTTGCTTAAGAAGGAGATCATCATAAGTTCAGCACAAGGCTTTAGTTCTGCAGAAAAAGGATATTTCTCAAGGTGATCATGCTATTGCTACTTGATAAACAATTTCTTCGCATAGTGGTGTAATTTCAAGAAGCAAATATACTTCAACTGAAAAACAGGCCCTTGAAAGAACTCTTTAGGCTGTTTTACTACCTAAAGTCAGAGAAGTAAGAGCCTTCCTTTGTTGACTGGTGTCTGTAGAAAATTCCGTGAAGCTGCCATTTTTTGGTCTTTACATGTGGCTGGATAAAAACTACTGCAGAAGCAGTCTGTGGTGGATTTCTTGATCTAAATGCTGGGAGAAGGATGCAGTACAAATGCTTACTGATGTTGTCTGCCTGTTTTCTTCAGGGGCCGAGGGAGCGTATGTGTAAACAAAGCAGCAGATTTGTGAAAATCTGTTTCCTATTACATGAAATTAATATCCATAGATTTCTGCTCTTGATAATTGTTTCAAATTTTTCTCTTGTGAGTGAAGACTACTGAATTTGCTGGAAGGAAGGAAAGAGAGTTTGTATTGGCTTTTCTAAAAAATGTGAGAAGTTGCTGTGAAATCAGCTGTCTTATTTTTCTTTTTTTTTAACATGACTGCTGTGGTTGGGGCTCTTCCAACAGAGATAAAGACCTAACAAGGTCTTCCTGAATGCTGGCTTGTGGAAGTTCACTTGATCTTTGAAGGTCTGTTCTGTCCACATGCCCTTAATGTCAGCAGCTGCAGTGAAGAAATTGAACTAGATGGGAGGTCAGGACACTGGTGTCCTTGATGCTTAGCCCTGGACAGTTGTCCATCTTTCACTAATGGGGAAAGAGGCAGACTTCTGGAAGATACAAAAACAAAGGGGCAAAGCAGTTATCCTTGAAAACTTTCTGGATACTGGTTAATTTGTTGCCTGTGGCCTTGGAATCTTGTGCATGACCAACATCAGTTTTCCACACACACAAACATTTAAGGCTTAGTAAAACATGAGTCTCAAAATCCAGTGCAGTTTGTTAAACTTTTAATGCAACTCTGTTGCCATCTCTGTCTTTCTCTGCTGCTTTCTCATCCAACTGAGGGTGTTGAAGTAAGGGAATTAGCCAGGCACCTGCCAGCATTAGATTTAAAGCTCTCAACAAAATACCTGCTAAACAATAAGCAGTTAATACATTTCATGAGCATGTGTTTTCTTTAAAAATGCATTTAAAAAACAATCCAAACAAAACCACCACTCTACAAAACCTCCCAAGACTTACAAAGCGTTCTCCTGCATTTTGTTGATGCTAATTTGGTTTTCAGAGTTTTGGAATCCCCTGTGATTATTTGCTGTGGTAGTTTGCAATCCATACTCTCAGTAATGGAAATAAATGTGGGATGAGTAGCAGCAGAGACAGCACAGTGGTAATCTAATCCCAGTTTTTGCAGCAGAAGCTTGCAGGGATCAGGCAAGGGTTTCTCTCTCTTGGATGTATCTCTGTGCAGTTGATCTGGAAGAGAGTATCCTCCGGTGTATTGGGAAATGGTGACATTGGCAACTTCCAGCAGCTTCTAAGAAATCTTTTGGGAAGCTTTCCCAGAAGTGGAATAGGCATCTGAAGGGCAGTGCTGGCTGGGACACTTCAAACAGGGCTGAAAGCCGTGTGTTAATGCATGTGGTCATTGGGCATGGGCTCCTTCTGTGCTGGTGATGCAGCCCTGAATGGGACAGGACAGAGACACTGACAGGGAAATTGCAGACCCAGATGGCCACTTGGGTAGAATTTGGGTTCCTGAACACTCTACTGTTCCCAGTCTAGGGAAACAGAGCTAATACTTCGCACTGACCATTGTGCCATAAGGCCCTGGGTATAGCTGGGATGTTTAAATAATTTGCTGGTAGAACTGTGTTGGAAGCAGAAAAGCTTGAACTGAAAGTTTTCTGCTTCAACTTCTCTTCACTTTTAACATATTCAATATCTACTCCTGACTGGGCCCTGAGACGTTTTTGTGCCCTGATGTTTGTATGGCACTTTCAGCCTGCAGAACTGTGGGCTGGAAACACAGCTGAGCTTTCTTTTGTGGCTTTATGTGGGGGTGAAGTGACTTGTTTTTATTGCTGTTGTGCTTAATATGCACAGTAATTCTTTGCTTTCCTTATTTGAGGTCCATGATTGCTTTTTCAGATTTCTGGTGGGTGGAAGTTTATAGCTGAGTCAGGCTGGAAGCATTTCCAGGCTAAAACTGTTTATGTGGATATGTGGATGTGCTTTAAAGAGAGGAAAGGACTTGTGTATCTCTGCCTTTTCTATATTTAGCTGATACTCCCCCGCCCGCTTACCTGCCTCCGGAAGATCCGATGACACATGATACCTCCCAGCCCATGGATACCAACATGATGGCACCTGCAATTCCCCCTGACGTACACAGGGGAGGTAAGAACACTTCCTTCATGTTTTCTGCTTCACTTCTTAAGAGTAAAGAACCTCCAGAACTTACTAGTAATAACTGAGTTTTAATTTTGGATGGATGTTGTTCATGAAAATTTTTGTCTGCAGAAAAGAAAAAAAACAGCCATGTAATTTTTCTTCTGTTGTGAAGGATGAAATAGTAAAGCTGGAGATTGTTTATAAATGTAAACATTTGTTTAAGACAGGAATCTATCCCATGACTCTTTAAAAATGCAAAATATATGGGGTTTATTACTTTCTTACTCCCAAGGAACTCAAACACCAAAGTAATTTTATGTTTTCTAGTGGGGACTTCCACTAATCTCTGAATGAAAAGAACTCCTATGAGGCTGCACATTTCTGCATGTGATCCTGAAATTACACATGTGCAAGCAAAGGAATCAGTTTCTCTCTTATGATTACACTGATCTATTGAAGCAATGCAGTTAATGCTATAGAACACCTGCTGAATTGTGGTTGACAGTAGATGTGGTGAAGTATAGCTCTCCAAGCAAAGACTTGACCAGAGGAGCGATGCTAAACCATCGGTTATGTAAATGCCCAGAGACATTTTACATGGGCAGCTGGAATATCTGCATTTTTTCCTCTGAGACAGTACAAAAAAATGTGCTTTTTTTGCTATGTTTCTGTCCTGAATTCTAAACTTCAGTCTTTAAAGAGTATGTTCTGCTTTTAATAAGTTACCCTTCTGGTTATAAGAGCATTTATGGTTTTTTGTATTTTGTGTAGTTCCACCCTCTCTTCCCATTTTTGTTTCATCTTTGAATCATGCAGTGATAACACTTGGTTCAGAATACAGAGTTCTCTGCCTGAGGTGTGGCATTGCTACAGACTTAAAAAATCTGTATTTAAATGAAGGCCTATTGCTTTATGTACTGTGACACAGGCATGTTTTTACACATTGCTTGTTGAAGCCGCAGCAGCAGCCATGACTGCTGAGTAGAGGATTTGGTGCATTCATCACCATGTTGTGGGAAATGGCCCCTTCAGAGAGCACTTCAGCTTACACAGTTGTGGCCCATGCCAAGAAAGAGCAGCAAGCTGGATGCTGTGCCAGAACAATTATCAAGATCATATGCATATGAACAATTTAACTGTTGTGTTTTGGATTTTTTTGTGTTGGTGTGTTTTTTTGGGTTTTTTGGGGGGTTTTTGGTACTTGCTTTGTTGCTAAGCTCAATGTCTGGTTTCAGGAAGTATATCTGCCCTCTTAGAACAATTTGGATGGCTTTTGTGTTAGCCTGTTTACTCTGCTTGGAATGAGTTTTGAATGTGATAAACCCCATCTATAGCACTTGCATTTTTTGCTGATCACACAGAGTACACTTTGTGTGTATGAATAGTTTGCAGGAATTTTGGGCCAGAAATTTAGTGCCCCAAAATACATTTATCAATGTTTGTGCCTAACTGCAGACCTCTGCATGTGTCCCTCTCCCAAAATGCATGAGTACTGTAGAATTCCTCTAATACATGAGAGTTGATAAAAAGGCTTTACATTTTGCTTCTTGCTCTTTATCATTCAGCCATTTCAAAATAAAAATTGTGTCTGTTGATATTTTTCTCTTCTAGTAGTTTAGTACAATGGGTTTTCATCTCTGTCCCTTCATTAAAAAGAAAGACTTTTGGGTGCCTTCATGTATTTATTATTCACGTATGTATGCTGTGATTGCACTACTTTAAAAAAAATCTGCTGCAGGTTGTAGGAGAAGAGTTTTTACTGTGAACTTACTGCACCATTTTTGTTGCAAACTTTTTAGAAGCATGTTCTTAGTGGTGATTTGTTAGCCTTAAGAGATTTGATTTAACAAGCTGCATCCTGTCAATGAAGTTGGGTAATTTCCATTGTTGGCCCATGCTGGGAATAGAGAGACTAAACGCACCTGCTCTGCATGACTTAAAGCAAATGTAAGGAAGTCGGTATGAAGTCTGTGTGAGAGAGATATGATTAATTCTGTAAGTATGGCCAGCTGGCAAGATTTCTTCCTGACTTTGAGAACTGGGGCAAAGCTGCAGCTTTGATAATTGCTGGCATCTTTATGGGAATTAAAAATGTAGTAACCTCTTACTAATAATTAAAGACTGCTTTTTCTTTGTCTTTTTTTTCCTTTTTTTTTTTTAACAGTGATGTGAAGGGATAGAAAGTGCCAGAGTATCAGGAAAGACCAGCTTTTTACCAGTATTTTTAAGCAAGTCATTAGCAATAAACACTATGCTCAGAAGTTTTGCATAGTGATGTAGGATGCGTTATCCTGCTCTTGATTATTTGCCACCTTTTGTATCTACTGTGTACTGCTGGCTTGAGGGGGATTTTTGGTTTTTTGTTTTTGTAGCAAAAACTCATAGCAGTATGATCTGTGAACAGATAAAAATACGAGTGCAAATCTTAGTTGGCTGATATCAGTAAAAACTTGGAGCTGGGAGAAGGAAACTTCTGGTCAGAAAAACAAATTTTCCCATAATGCCAGTCTGATTTTTGTTTCAGCACTTTGCTGTGCAGTTGGTATCTGTAAAGTTGGTGTTTTAACAGCAAGTCCCACTTTTCTAGTCTTACTAGTGAAATAGTGTCCTTCATTTAAAAGAAACCACATAAAGCAACCACAACCCCTGGTAGCCCCCTTTTATTTGGAGGCCGTTTAGCAATTTTTAGCTTTATTTGGCACCTTAAAGAACGTGCTCTGGGTGGAGATAGGTATATGAAGAAGCCTGGAGTTGTTGGGTACCCATTGGGAAACTTCTTGGTTAAGACCTTTGGTATCGCCTGGAGAAACTGTTTTCCATGCACAGTCACAAGTGTGACTTCAAGACTTCCATGTGTTTCTAGTGCTTGAATGATTAGAAGTGAACCAGGAATTGCCTGTCAGCTTTCTGTACAATTCCCTGCTTCAGTTAGGAGCTGCCAAGGAGGCACTTCTTGTTACCAGTATCTGGATAACTACATTCTGAGAAATCCTTGCCATTACTGAGCAAGTAATTCTTTTGGTGGTGAACAGTTGGAGATCTTGAATTTGGTAGCAGTTGATGAATAAAAGGTCCTCATTAAATACTCTCTTCCTCCAGTTCCTCTGCTCTCCAGCCCAGTGTAACTGCTGGGATTCTGTGTGTGAATGCCCTGTTCATCCTCCAGTCCCAAGGAGTATCTCTTCACATTGTGGATGTGCTTCATGCACGTTCTGCAGACAAATACCAATCTCTCTTAGGTTTTTTGAAGTCTCCTACCATTCTCCCAAAAAACCCAGGAGAAAGATTTGGTCACGCTCTGAATGCTGGAAGATTGATCTGCTGGCTATTTAAGCTGCCTTGCTGTACTTCTTTGTAAAATGAGAAATGGTTTTTGATGCAGTTGTGTGATGCTGTTTCTTCCAGCTGCTATACAACTTTGCAGTGAGCAAACAGGTGACTTGTAGTTTGTTAGTAAAATGAACTGAAGTAGAAATCCATCTTCTGAATAGGAAAGAAAGCTGAGTTGTACAGTTGCAGCATTTCTCTGCTGTCTGGGCCTGCACCGTGGCATGTTGTAAGAAAATGGGGCAGGGATATTGGGGCACTGCTTGGGATGTGCCCAGGAGCTTTCTGCTCATACCTAGTGCCGGCCTTTGTCTCTTCTGAGTCTTGAGTAGAAATTATTCTACTCTATGTAGCCCAAATCTGCAGGGTTACGACTCTTTACACCTCGAGCCTGTATTCCAGCACTGTTAGGCTGTAAGGTTTCCATTGTGGCTTTCCAGATGTCCAGGCAGTTGCTTACGAAGAGCCGAAGCACTGGTGCTCCATCGTCTACTATGAGCTGAACAACCGTGTCGGGGAGGCGTTCCACGCGTCTTCCACCAGCATCCTGGTGGATGGCTTCACTGACCCCTCAAACAACAAGAACAGGTTCTGCCTGGGGCTGCTCTCCAACGTCAACCGCAACTCCACCATTGAGAACACGAGGCGGCACATTGGCAAAGGTGAGTTTGGGATCTGGCCATCCATTTTGGAGGTGGGTGGTGCTTCCCGAGACACGACAACCTGGGCCACTTCCCTCAAGAGTAAGCTGCTCTTCCCTAGGATGTGGGAGAAGTGCTTGTGTTGGTAAACATATAATTTTCTGGCCTAGTCTTATAAACAAAGTATTGTTCCTACCTCCTGTATAATTACAGGAAGCTTTTACCCTTAATCAATTTTTAATTGCCTGGAGGCTATCGAAATCTAAATTAGAATGAGAGGTTAAGGCAGTTTGTCTAATGAAATGGTCTGGATTTATCTTGATTATTGCTGTATATGGAAATCCAAATTGTGGTTCTTGGCACCAAATTTTTTAGGTAGCCTTAGTTCTAACATAAATTAGCTATCCTAACGTATTTTGGGAGATAACCTGCTAAATCAGTTTATTCCAAATGCATTTTTCATAGGCTGCTGATCCTTTCCATGGGAATTTTTTGCTTCCCTTCTATGTCTGTGACAGTGTTGCAAAAGAGAAAATCTTCACCTTTATGCTTGACTAATACAGTCCTCTTTTCTGAGAACTCACCTGTAATGCAAATGGCAGGCAAAACTGACATTGCCCCTTGCTATGGACCATTCCTGCAAGGCAAATTTTTTAGGTATTTACACTATTAGTAAACTGTAAATTTTCTGAGACAGTTGAGGGTTCAGCATGCCCAAGCAGTGGGGTGGATTTTTTTTCGTGCCAGTTCATGAGAGGAGGAAAGAATTGAAGTTGATAAGAACTGTCAGGTCCTTGAGTCTGAGTCCCCAGTCTGGAAAGCTTTTCTCTTCATGAGAACTTGTGCAGCTCTCAGCAGTGCACCACACCTGTGTTGTGCCACTCAAGTGCTAATTCTTCTTCCTTCTTTTCCTCCCCATCCATCTTCCCAAGTATCAGGATATTTATTTAACACCTCATTCATTTTTCCTATTAAGAGTAACCCAGCTGCAGGCAGAGTTCTGCTGAAGCACTTAACTGCGTGTGTACCAAAGCAGAGCGTGGGAGAAACAAGGATGCAGTTGAATAAGTAAATGTGTACAAGTGATGGTGATGTAGAACTGTTAGTCTTTGGGAAAGGAGGAGTAAATCCCAAACTTGAAGACATAGCCATAAATGTTTTTGCAGATCGGGTGGGAGTGTGCATGTACCCACACAGTCAGTGGCAAAATCTTACATGACAGAGCACAGTCAAGGCTTTCTTACTGGATTGCAGTTGAGTTTTTTAATTCTATGTGTTCAGCTCTGTGATTTGTGACATTGTGGGAAGTGAAAGGTTTAAGTAGCAAATAAACCATTTTTAAACACAGAACGTAAATTTTCGTGCTTTCTCAAAACCTTTGGAATTGACTCCTACTGGCACAAAGGTTCTCTATATGCTACTCTTCTGGGGCTTTGCTGCTGTGGAAGACAGGTGAGGGAGCAGGCACTAGAAGGGGAAAGGACTGTAAAATTGGTGTGTACCCTCATTTGGCAGATGTGTCTGAGGAATTTAAAGGCCTTTTTTTTTTCCCCCACCTAGCTAGCTGACAAAACTCATGCTACCCAAATTAGCATTCAAGACTTTTCCAGAGAATCGAGCTTGGGGCTGCTTTAGTATCTACAAATGATGCGGCAGGTTTGTGCTCTCTCTGCTTGCATTCCCAATTACTGCTTTACTTAAATATAATAAGAAAAAGTTCAAGTGGTCAGGTTGTCCCATGGAGGGCATCAAAACTACTATGCTTGCTAGCTTAAGTGTTGTTGAATATACAACATGTTGATTTCCCTTACACACATACATACGTACATTCATACATACATACGTGCATGCATGCATACATACATACATACATAACCTTCTTGCAGATCACCTGCTGATGAAAGAGAAAAGTAAAAATGAAGTTTGAAGACAGATGATATTTTGATATGCAATTAAGGTTTATCTCCTTAAGCAGAAGCCTATCTCTGTGGAGACAGAGCATGGAAACAGACACAGAGTGTGAATTTGTCAACCCTCCTTATGCCAACCTTCTCCTTGCAGGGGTCCATCTGTACTACGTGGGTGGGGAGGTGTACGCTGAATGTCTGAGCGACAGCAGCATCTTTGTGCAAAGTCGGAACTGCAACTACCACCACGGGTTCCATCCCACCACGGTCTGCAAAATCCCCAGTGGCTGCAGTCTGAAGATTTTCAATAATCAAGAGTTTGCTCAGCTTCTGGCTCAGTCTGTGAACCATGGCTTTGAGACAGTGTATGAGCTTACTAAGATGTGCACTCTCCGGATGAGTTTTGTAAAGGTATGTGAGCATTTGCTTGAGATTATTTTGTAAGCAAAGTAAATTATTTTTTCTTAATGTCATGATTTTGAATGGTCCAGTAACTCCCTTCATCTGCCTATTAATGGCTGTTGAATTTTAAGGATGGAATGCTCATTAGGTCTAAGACAGATCTTAGTGAAAAGAAGTATTTGTGGACAGAAATCCATCTGACCCACATACTTTGAAAGCTTGAGGTGACTTGCAGAAGATGTTTCTTCACATAAGTCCTCTAAATCTTGACCAGCAACTCCCAAATTAGGAGCTGCAGTCACTATTTAGAATAATATGCATACCTTTCTATTCTAGGAAGGCATGCAAGGTCAGGATTTGTGATGTGGCTGTTGTGTGAGTGTCAGCATAGGTACTGATATAAAAGGGCTGGTCCTTACATGAAAGTAATCAAATGAAGATGGTGATATGCTGCAGTGCTCTTCATGATGAGAGGATGGGAACTTTCAGATGTGTTAAGACAGGGGTTCCTAAAATGGAATAGGCTGTTTACAGCTCTGCAGCCTACAGAGTTGTATGGCAGTGTAAACAGTCAGACAGGACCTCTTGTGTATTGGAAGTTGCACTGCACAGTGTTCAGAGCTGCTGCCACCTGTGCTGGGAGCTGGGAAGTCCCTCCCTTAGGGGTTAATACAGAGCAGAGCAAACTGTATCTCCAGATGTCATAGTCTTCTCTTCAGACCTGCCCTAAAAACAGTTCACTTACAAAACAATTTTGAATGCTTTTAAATATCTCTTTATATGTTTGGTAATTACTGTAACAGAGTCAGGTATGAGCAGAAAAAAACCCTGTCTTAACTTGAGAAATAGCCTGATGAGGAATGACCATGCCCTCTTTCTCCAAGGAGGAATGCTTCTGACTTACTGCTCAGTTTATCATCTCCATCCTGAGAATGATACTTTGGTTCTTGTCAGATGCCTCACCCCCATTTCCACATCAGTCTGTCACCTCGTCTTTTAATTTTTTGATCTGTTTGGCAGCATTTCCCCCCAATTTGTTCTATTTTCAGTCTTAGCAGAGAAGATTTGAATATCCCCCTCTTCAAAGGCTTTATAGGGACCTCAGGCAGCTGGCAGTGATGTATGGGGAAATCTGGCACTGCCACAGGTTATGTCTTTAAAGACTTCTATTCCAAGAGTTCTGAAACGATACTTTTCCCCCATTTATGATTTTTTTAGCTTCTGACTTGTTTGTTGAAATGTGATAATAGTTGGTGGGTGCTATGGGTGCTATGCCACCCTGCTGATAATGACTGTTGAAAGCTGTTCTGGTAAGAAGTATGCTTCTCACATATTTAATATTATAATATAAGGTGATTTGTTTTTTCTCTCTCCGCTTATGATTCTGTTTCCAGGGTTGGGGAGCTGAGTATCATCGCCAGGATGTAACGAGCACTCCATGCTGGATAGAGATACATCTCCATGGTCCCCTTCAGTGGCTGGATAAAGTACTTACTCAGATGGGCTCTCCTCATAATCCTATTTCTTCAGTGTCTTAAAAGGTCCCAAGCTCCTGCATTTTGGAAACAGTTGAGCCTTGCATGTACTTGAAAGATGTATGAGTCAGATACACATTTTTGTTTCCCCCCCCCGCAACTGGCAACAGCTGAAAAAGAGCCATGAAAACACTTGACTTCTGTGACCAACTGCTGGATTCAGAAAACAAAGATAAATAAACCCCTTTGACATACTGTTGGTATAAAGAATTCTAGTTTACATTGTAATGTACTATTGTGGAGTTGATTTGCAGGGCTCAGTACAAGAGGGACGACAGAGCCAAAGCCAAACTCAGTGAGCTGGACCGAGTTCCCGAAGGATTTTTCTGTAGTTGGCACTCTTAAGGTTCTCCTTCCTTACATTCAGCACTCGCCGATTTCCCCCTTGTCCTCTGGAGCTAAGAGTGGATGTTGGCCAAGTCTGCTTTTTGCAGCCTCTCTTCAGTACTTCTTAAAAACATGAAATTGATGGTTGCTGTTCTCTTTGAAAGTAAAAGAAATCATAAGGTTTAATCTCAATAACTGTGTGCTATCTCTGAAATTGTGTCCTGACCATACTGCTGTAAGAATGTTAGGTATGTTCTTTTGCTAAATGTATGTATGGTGTATTTGAAAGTTTAGAAATAAATTAGATTTAGACCATAAAGGAATTAGGAATATTTGAATGGGGGGAGGTGGGAGTGGGAGGGGAAAATGACAACTGAACTGTAGAATATATTGTAAACATAGTGTGTTAGTTTAAACTGAGGTCTGAATTTTGTTGTGCATTTTGTTTTCATAGTGGCTTCATCTTGTTAGTTCTGACTATTTTTGCCTCTTCCTTTTCCCCCAAAGCAATTGTGCAGCTTCTTTTACCCATGAAGAGGACAAAATGATTAATTACTGCAGTTTGAAGGCTGCAGCTCTATGTATTTCAAGACAAATTTGTACAGAGTGCTCTTTAACTATTGAGCATTTTTATACAGTTTATGTAACAAAAGTAGGCTTTTAATTTTGTGAGAGAATCGTGTTTTGCCAAGCCTAGTAACTGTTAATTGTTTGGAGGACTTCAATATCCCTGTGGGGGTCTATTTCAAACTTTTAAAAAATATATATATTTTTAATTTTTTTTTTTTTTACTGCTTGGTTTATTTTCTTCTCTTTGCTCTTTTATATTCATGTAAGCTGTAGTACATTTAAGTACTTTTATTCCAACACTAGTGGGTCCTCTTTACTGGAAATTTTGAATAAAACCTGTTGTTACTGCTTACATTTGATTAAAACCTTGTCTTGTCCACTTCTTAGCAGACTCTTAACAAACCAGATAAAGGTGTGGTCTTGGAGGAGGAACAACTAGAAATGAANTGCTAGCTTAAGTGTTGTTGAATATACATATTGATTTCCCTTACACACATACATACGTACATTCATACATACATACATGCATGCATGCATACATGCATACATACATAACCTTCTTGCAGATCACCTGCTGATGAAAGAGAAAAGTAAAAATGAAGTTTGAAGACAGATGATATTTTGATATGCAATTAAGGTTTATCTCCTTAAGCAGAAGCCTATCTCTGTGGAGACAGAGCATGGAAACAGACACAGAGTGTGAATTTGTCAACCCTCCTTATGCCAACCTTCTCCTTGCAGGGGTCCATCTGTACTACGTGGGTGGGGAGGTGTACGCTGAATGTCTGAGCGACAGCAGCATCTTTGTGCAAAGTCGGAACTGCAACTACCACCACGGGTTCCATCCCACCACGGTCTGCAAAATCCCCAGTGGCTGCAGTCTGAAGATTTTCAATAATCAAGAGTTTGCTCAGCTTCTGGCTCAGTCTGTGAACCATGGCTTTGAGACAGTGTATGAGCTTACTAAGATGTGCACTCTCCGGATGAGTTTTGTAAAGGTATGTGAGCATTTGCTTGAGATTATTTTGTAAGCAAAGTAAATTATTTTTTCTTAATGTCATGATTTTGAATGGTCCAGTAACTCCCTTCATCTGCCTATTAATGGCTGTTGAATTTTAAGGATGGAATGCTCATTAGGTCTAAGACAGATCTTAGTGAAAAGAAGTATTTGTGGACAGAAATCCATCTGACCCACATACTTTGAAAGCTTGAGGTGACTTGCAGAAGATGTTTCTTCACATAAGTCCTCTAAATCTTGACCAGCAACTCCCAAATTAGGAGCTGCAGTCACTATTTAGAATAATATGCATACCTTTCTATTCTAGGAAGGCATGCAAGGTCAGGATTTGTGATGTGGCTGTTGTGTGAGTGTCAGCATAGGTACTGATATAAAAGGGCTGGTCCTTACATGAAAGTAATCAAATGAAGATGGTGATATGCTGCAGTGCTCTTCATGATGAGAGGATGGGAACTTTCAGATGTGTTAAGACAGGGGTTCCTAAAATGGAATAGGCTGTTTACAACTCTGCAGCCTACAGAGTTGTATGGCAGTGTAAACAGTCAGACAGGACCTCTTGTGTATTGGAAGTTGCACTGCACAGTGTTCAGAGCTGCTGCCACCTGTGCTGGGAGCTGGGAAGTCCCTCCCTTAGGGGTTAATACAGAGCAGAGCAAACTGTATCTCCAGATGTCATAGTCTTCTCTTCAGACCTGCCCTAAAAACAGTTCACTTACAAAACAATTTTGAATGCTTTTAAATATCTCTTTATATGTTTGGTAATTACTGTAACAGAGTCAGGTATGAGCAGAAAAAAACCCTGTCTTAACTTGAGAAATAGCCTGATGAGGAATGACCATGCCCTCTTTCTCCAAGGAGGAATGCTTCTGACTTACTGCTCAGTTTATCATCTCCATCCTGAGAATGATACTTTGGTTCTTGTCAGATGCCTCACCCCCATTTCCACATCAGTCTGTCACCTCGTCTTTTAATTTTTTGATCTGTTTGGCAGCATTTCCCCCCAATTTGTTCTATTTTCAGTCTTAGCAGAGAAGATTTGAATATCCCCCTCTTCAAAGGCTTTATAGGGACCTCAGGCAGCTGGCAGTGATGTATGGGGAAATCTGGCACTGCCACAGGTTATGTCTTTAAAGACTTCTATTCCAAGAGTTCTGAAACGATACTTTTCCCCCATTTATGATTTTTTTAGCTTCTGACTTGTTTGTTGAAATGTGATAATAGTTGGTGGGTGCTATGGGTGCTATGCCACCCTGCTGATAATGACTGTTGAAAGCTGTTCTGGTAAGAAGTATGCTTCTCACATATTTAATATTATAATATAAGGTGATTTGTTTTTTCTCTCTCCGCTTATGATTCTGTTTCCAGGGTTGGGGAGCTGAGTATCATCGCCAGGATGTAACGAGCACTCCATGCTGGATAGAGATACATCTCCATGGTCCCCTTCAGTGGCTGGATAAAGTACTTACTCAGATGGGCTCTCCTCATAATCCTATTTCTTCAGTGTCTTAAAAGGTCCCAAGCTCCTGCATTTTGGAAACAGTTGAGCCTTGCATGTACTTGAAAGATGTATGAGTCAGATACACATTTTTGTTTCCCCCCCCCGCAACTGGCAACAGCTGAAAAAGAGCCATGAAAACACTTGACTTCTGTGACCAACTGCTGGATTCAGAAAACAAAGATAAATAAACCCCTTTGACATACTGTTGGTATAAAGAATTCTAGTTTACATTGTAATGTACTATTGTGGAGTTGATTTGCAGGGCTCAGTACAAGAGGGACGACAGAGCCAAAGCCAAACTCAGTGAGCTGGACCGAGTTCCCGAAGGATTTTTCTGTAGTTGGCACTCTTAAGGTTCTCCTTCCTTACATTCAGCACTCGCCGATTTCCCCCTTGTCCTCTGGAGCTAAGAGTGGATGTTGGCCAAGTCTGCTTTTTGCAGCCTCTCTTCAGTACTTCTTAAAAACATGAAATTGATGGTTGCTGTTCTCTTTGAAAGTAAAAGAAATCATAAGGTTTAATCTCAATAACTGTGTGCTATCTCTGAAATTGTGTCCTGACCATACTGCTGTAAGAATGTTAGGTATGTTCTTTTGCTAAATGTATGTATGGTGTATTTGAAAGTTTAGAAATAAATTAGATTTAGACCATAAAGGAATTAGGAATATTTGAATGGGGGGAGGTGGGAGTGGGAGGGGAAAATGACAACTGAACTGTAGAATATATTGTAAACATAGTGTGTTAGTTTAAACTGAGGTCTGAATTTTGTTGTGCATTTTGTTTTCATAGTGGCTTCATCTTGTTAGTTCTGACTATTTTTGCCTCTTCCTTTTCCCCCAAAGCAATTGTGCAGCTTCTTTTACCCATGAAGAGGACAAAATGATTAATTACTGCAGTTTGAAGGCTGCAGCTCTATGTATTTCAAGACAAATTTGTACAGAGTGCTCTTTAACTATTGAGCATTTTTATACAGTTTATGTAACAAAAGTAGGCTTTTAATTTTGTGAGAGAATCGTGTTTTGCCAAGCCTAGTAACTGTTAATTGTTTGGAGGACTTCAATATCCCTGTGGGGGTCTATTTCAAACTTTTAAAAAATATATATATTTTTAATTTTTTTTTTTTTTACTGCTTGGTTTATTTTCTTCTCTTTGCTCTTTTATATTCATGTAAGCTGTAGTACATTTAAGTACTTTTATTCCAACACTAGTGGGTCCTCTTTACTGGAAATTTTGAATAAAACCTGTTGTTACTGCTTACATTTGATTAAAACCTTGTCTTGTCCACTTCTTAGCAGACTCTTAACAAACCAGATAAAGGTGTGGTCTTGGAGGAGGAACAACTAGAAATGAAGATATGCTGAGCTTAGACAGAATGATTAGTACAGGTTAGTAGCCTTGCTAAACTCAGGAGCGAGGGGAGGCTGAGCAGCAGAGCTCAGTGTGTGTTCAGCCAGACACAGAATGCATCTGTCTGTCACTCTAATGAGTAATAGCCCTTTTTGGAGTACGAGTCAATCCCACCTTTTTCTCTTTTTTTTTTCTTTTGTTTTTGTTTTTGTTTATTACAGTGCTTGTCTCAGTATACATTTTTTAAATTAACAATTCTCCCCCTGCTCAGGGGAAAAAAACCCATAATGTTCATATTGAGAAGAACCTGGTACTTTTAAATTCCAAGGTTTTTTTGGTTTTTGGTTTTGTTTAGGTTCAGTTTGACCTATCTTCTTCATAAAGAAGCAGTCATAGCACAACTGTAAGTCTTTAAAATAAATAAAATTTAAAGATGACCAAAAAGAGAAAGAATGCTGTTTGCTGCTTAGGCACTGTCTTTGGTTTTGATATCTTCAGCCCCTGCTACATAAACTCCCAGCTGTTCCCAACAATTTCATTCCTTTTTATGGAATGCAGCTGTGCAGTAGTGACTTCTTTTTTAATTGGTGCTGTAACCATCCATCATGCAAGTCTTAAGGAGTTTTTCTACTTGGATGTTTTCATATTTAGATGATCCTGTGCAAGTTTTGATAAACTTTGAAAAAGCGTTGGAATAAGAAAAGACAGTTTTATGTTGTGACTGCTTTGAATGTTGCTGTCTTTTATGTTTTGGGCTGTAATGCCTCTCTGTTTTCCCTAAACAGGGATTAAAATTAGAAAATACTAGCTCTGCAGTGCCTCAGAAACTTTCAGTGGTAATCTGAATTAAGTGGGGCCTGCAGGATCCCAGTTTTTCCTAAATTCCTGCTGTTGTCAATTTTTCTATAATACTGTTAAAGTGCTGGGTACATAATATTTTCTTTATCTGTTATCCAGCTTTTTGCTTGTGGTGTGGATACATTAGGTGCATGGAAAAAGTGGACCTTCATTTGATGGCACAGAGTATCTCAGCTGTACTTCATTAAACAAGATGAGTGGATTGGAGTAGCACCTGTGACTCTCAGGTGGTTTTTGTCTGGGTTAATTTTTTTTCACAGTATGGGGCTGTTTTGGATTTGTGCTGGAGACAGTGTTGATAAACAGCAATGTTTTCCTTACTGCTGAGCAGGGCTTGCACAGAGCCAAGGCCTTTTCTGCCTCTCACCCCACTCCACCAGTGAAGAGACTGGGGATGCACAAGGAGTTGGGAGGGGACACAGCTGGGACAGCTAACCCCAGCTGACTCAACATATATCCTATAGCATATGGAGTCATGCTCAGCATGTAAAACTGGGGAAGAAGGAAAGAAGGAAGGAAGGAGGGAGGGAGGGAGGGGGTGTTTGGAGTGATGGAGTTTGTCTTCCCCCTACCTAGTTACATGTGATAGAGCCTGGATTTCCTGGAGATGGCTGAACACCTACCTTCCCATGGGAAGCAGTGAATGAATTCCTTGTTTTGCTTTGCTTGTCTGTGCCGCTTTTGCTTTACTTATTTAATTGTCTTTATCTCAACCCAGAAGTATTCTTACTTTTACCCTTCCAATTCTCTCCTCCATCCCACCTGGGGTGAGCAGCCTCTGAGTGGTGCTTAGTTACCAGCTGGGGTTAAATTACAATAGACTAACAGCCAGACACACAGGAGGTAGGACAGAAGTTACCTGGGAGGAAGCAACTGCTGGCTTGAGGCTGTTGTGAAAATTTTTGGATCATTTTGAAGAAGTTTTCTTACTGATTTGCCCTGTTTTGGATAGTTGGAGTCAGAAAGCTGGAAAAGGCAAAGGACAAGAAAGAAAGGAAAAGCGTTTCTTGCTGACCTCTCACAAAACAGAGAACGATGAGAACTAGAAACATGGACAGAGCCTACAGTGTCAGCTCTGTAACCAGGTAAGTTCCTGCTGCTTCTTTGGTTTTACTTCCCCAAAGTTTCCTCCATTTAGTCTGCTGAGCAAAAGAGTTAAAAACAGAAGACACTAGTTGAAAAGCCAAGGCAAGCCCCTGTTAAGAGAAACTGAAGAGACATGGATACCTGTATTGAGGAAAAGCAGTGAACAATATATGTGGAGACAAGTAATTCCATGCAGCTGAATGTGTTTTGAAATCTCTGCTTTGGCTTTTAAATGCTGGAAATAAAGTAATTTTCCCTGAGTGGAGATGACTTTAACCATTTAAAAGTGTCTGGTGAACATTTAAAAGATTTGTTGAAAGCTAAGAGAGGTAGTCATGCTTAACCTATATGGGTTTAGGAAGGTATGGATAAAAATAATGCTTGTTTTATCGTATCCTGTATCAGAATCATGGGCCTAATCTTTTAATGCTTCCTAACCTGCTATTGCTATCTACTTTGTTAAAGCCATTTGCTTGCTAAATCACTCCTCTTGCTACTGTAGCTATTGTCTTTTATTGTCTTAAGAGAACTATAGTTGTCTTTTCTAGCCTCTGAGCAATACAGGTGTGTGAGTATCATCATTTGAAGACAACAAGTAAGTGTAGAGGTGTCTGAAATTGATACGGATCTTTCTTAGTGTGCCTTTCTCTTGCCCCACTCTAAACCCTTGATTGGCACCTTGGAAGTTAGCTGTGTTTTGGTGCTCTCTGTAGTAATTGCTGCTAGTTTGTTCTGTGAAGCACACTGTAGCCTCTTACTGTGCTCTTGAGATCCATGATTCATTGCCATGAACTGGCAGTCACCTTTTTCTGGATGCTTGCCTAAATATACACCATAACTCTACCATCACCAGCCATGGTGGAGCGGTATATTTTTTACACACATCATCTCACAGTTCGTTTTCTTAAATACATTTATGATTCTGTGCAGGAGGGAAGGGAAAATGGCTCGTATTTTCCTCTGGCCCTTTCTGTCCTTGACTTAGTGAAGAGAGACATCCTTGCCCTGTTGTCCATTAGGGTATGTTCTCTCTTCTCTGTTCCCTAAGGTCCCCTCACTGACTTCTATATTCTTGATGACTTTCCTTGGTTTTTTTGAACTCTGCAAATCACTTTTTGTCATCCTCAGGAGATGTGCCACTGTGGGTCACATGTCAGTGTGCCTTCATGTGCTGGGAGCTGCTGAGGCAGAGGGCTCTGGTTCCCCACTTTTGTTCAGTTTAACTGAGGTGGCTGACAGATGGCTCCTGTTTCATTCACCCCACCTGTAGGAGCTGCTGGTCCCTTCAGCTGGGAGGGCTGTGTCCCATGGGGTGTGTGGTGAACTGTTTTTCATGAGGCAGGTGTGATGGAGAGGCAGCCTTCTCATCAAAGCCTGCTGCAAACACAGAAGTGACTCCAGTAGGATTTACAATGTAAGCATCCTCTGGGCTTGATGTGGTTACAGAGGTGAGCAGCTCTATAGGAGTGAATGGACAAGATGGGTGTAGCTTTCATGCAGGTCTGATAAATGCCCTGCAGTTAAAAATGATCCTCAGTGTGTGTTGTTAATTGATCTTATGCAGCCAGAGTAATCAAAAGTAATGTCAAACAAACCCCCAAATTTTACAAACAGTCCAAAAGTCTGGAATTTGATTCAATCATCTTTAAGGAATGTTAAGATTTTTTTAATTCTATTGGGTGCAGATTGATAATTTTTTCTAAGTGACTGGTTTGTGATTTCCTCTTTTCATCCCGCTGCTAAGGCGTGAGCTGAAAAATCTCTAACTTCTCTTCCTGGTCCTGCAGATCATCTGAGATTAGATCTGTAAAGCTCAGAGGAGGCTGCTGTGTTTAATTTTGAAGAAGTAAGCACTGCCCCTTGCTCCAGATTGTAGACAGGAGTTAAGATATCTCATAGCAGTGATAAAAACCTGCCACTTACAGTTGTGTACTATAGTAAATAGAAAATGAGCTATAATTATATTACAGGCATTCTCTGCTCAAAGAGTTTGGTTCATGTGGAGCGGTCACTTGCTTAGATGTGCTGGGAAGAGCACAGTTTGCCTTTGTAAAACATACTCTGATTTTCCTGTTGCAGCTTTCCCCAGTGTCCCTGTATATTTATATATATTTTCTTTTCTATAAAGAAAAATGGTATGGCTAACTTTCCCTTCCCCTTTCTCCTGTCATAACTTTGAACTTCTTGCTGTGCTGTTCCTTTAGATTACTGAGCTGAGCTTAGAACAAGCAGGAGAATGAGACTTGATGTGTGTAGTGCTGCACTAACACTTTACTATTTTTTTGGAGCGCTTGGTTCTTGGCAGGAGAGCAGGATCTGTCTCATCTCTGAGCCCTTCACTTCTGCCTTCTGTTGATACTTTAGGGATTGGTAATCTTGAGTGTTTTCAGATATACATGTGGAGACTGAAAGATGGCTGCTGTCCCATCAGATATTTCTCCAAGTTCATGGACCAGTCTCCTCAAGTCAAAATCACCATAGGCCAGAGTGTTGGCAACAGCACTATTTAGAAACTGGATCCAAGCATGGCTTCATTTTGAACGTGATTCGGCCGATGGTTTGACTACAAACGCTTTTCAAACCTCTCAAACACAGCTTGATCCCTCTGTCTGCTGGATTTGGGCCATGCTGTTTTCTCAAGCAGCACAGAAAGAAGCTACCTTGATCTGCATGCTCTGGAGACTTTAGAGTCCAGGAGTTGGGTTTTTATCTTGTGCCAAGAGAGCAGTTCTGTAAATACTCGTTCATGGGGTAGCTTTTAATTGGAGTCTGGGCTTTTTTTGTACCCCTACTGCTAATGATTGATATGGCTCTAATTCAGAATACATTCTGGGCACTGTGGCCAGTCAGTTTTCTGACCCAGTGTGTTGCTCTTGGTCTTTCAGGAATCATGTCATTGCCTCAAGTGTCCCTGTGATTTCCCCAAGTCACAGGAGCAAGTTTGAAGAGATAAAGTGGTAGATCCTTGGTTGAATTTGATGAGCTTACATTGATAGAAAACAGCTTACAGTCAAAATATTAAAACAACTAAACTCTCTAGAAATTGACCATCTTCAAAAAGATTCCTGGAAAAGCACTGGGATGTCTTAATGTTGGCAAGGGCATGTACAGCAATTTGAGCTGTCACCTCGAGGTGGGAACCTCGAGTTTGGGGACCCTGATTCAGTAGTGTATACTTTGAGTAAGGGGCCATCCGTTCCCTCATGGGATCTGTTGGCCCCATACAAGCCCCAGATTAATTCATATTGTGAGTAAACAGCAATAGAAAAAGATCCATGTGTGTACAGGGGCAAGGGAAGGTTCACAGCCAGCTTTTCTTACCATCACTTGAGAAAGCACGGGGAATGCCCTTTTTTGTGCCAGCAGCAGTGGGTGGGTGACTGGGGTATGGCAGTGTCATTACATGGAACAATCCCATGCATGGTCAGACCTGGAACTTCACAGCTGAACATGCATGGAGGCTGTGTTGCCTGTGAGCATTGTGTTGGATAAAATGGGGGGAAAGGATCACCTGGCCACACTATGAGTGATCTTGTTGTATTTGGTGTTTATTTTCACTGTTGTTTCCAAGTTGTGTGGGTGCTCTTGTACAGTTGTTCCTTCAGTAGTAAGCTGGATGAAAGGATATGCAGAATACGTGGCCTTCCTCTGTTTTTCTGCATGTTCTGGTCACCACTTGTGTTTTGTAAAGCATTACTGTGTCTCCTCGTGTTGGGAATTACTGTGGCCTTGCACAGGTGGAGTATACAAGAAGCCCAGTCAGAATTCAATCTCTCTACAACTGTATCTGGAATGCCTGAAAAATGTGGCACAGCCTGTCACATAAACAGGAAACAGCCCTTGTGAGGGACTGAGTGTAGCTGAAAGCCTAACCCAAATAACACCGTTAGTCATCTCCATATGGGAACCTCTGAGTGCCACGCAAGTTTGGAAAACGTGGTTGTGACTGGTTTCCACATGCAGGATGAGTGGCAGATACCAGATGTTGCCTTACACACTCAACTCTTTTTCTCTGAATTCCATCCGAGACACGAATGTTCTACCTACGACAGTTGTGAGTGGAAGCCTGCACATATGAAGGCACAGGAACAGGGCTGGACCTGCACCACTGCAAGCAGGGTCGAGGCTTCTCTGGTCATCTGAAGTTTCTGATGACAACAAGCAGTAAAAACCAGAGGGGGAGCAAATTGAATATGTAGTTGTCAGAGGTGGAATGCAGTGTACTTCTAAGTGCTGGCTACTATGTCTGTAAAAGCTGGCCTCATTTCCTCAGAAAGAGCACCATGGAATGTAACAATAGACTGATGATATCCTCTTTAGGCATGTGTAATAATTAGGCACCCTTCATTTCCATAGTTTCAAATGTATGGGCTATGGATTATATCCTGTGTCTGGTTTTAGTTTTTCAAATGCAGAACGAGAAGGCTCCCTGTGAAGTTCCTACCTCTCAGTAGTTGTAGCCTGCTCCCTCTTTCCACAACCTTTCTTCCTCAGTGCTTACAGAAGTTTGGAGAGCACAGTAAAAGGGCTGGTTATTGAAAAAAGTAGAGTATGAGTTAATGTGATACCATGAGAAGATACTTAGTGTATACCTGGAAAAACAAACAGTTGTGTGTGGGGTATTTTTAATTTCTGGGTTTTGTTGTTGGGTGTTTTTGAAGTATCCTGTTTATTTTTTGTGGGTTGTTGGAAGTGTAGCTTCCAGACTACGAGTCTGCCTTGGTTAACCTGGTATTGCTGGTTTGTTACTAAGGATAGTAACAATTACTATCTTTACAATAGGATTGGAAATAATTCTAAATTCCAGTTCTTTAGAGAAGTCAAATTCTATAAGATAATATTCCTACTTTCAAGGGATACTTTCAGTTGGGTTTTTGTGTTTTGTTTGGTGGACAAAAACAGGTGAGACAAAAACAGGTGGACAAAACCAGGTAAGAAATTTAATTCCTCATACCTGGGGAGGGGGAGTACAGATATCTGCTTCACTTTCTTCCTTCCCACCTCCCCTAAATGAATTATTCTTCTGTAGTTTTATGGGAGGAAAGGCAGAAATCTGGAGGGACTTGCTCCATGTGGTTTCCCTCTGGCTAAAGCTGACCCAGGCACTGGGGGAGATCTCACAATAGAACAGATGTTGTGTTCTTCAGATGAATTATAAATTTCAGCCTCTGAAAAGATCAGTCTAAAAGCCGGAGGGCTATGAGTGGAGGGAAAATAACTTTGAAAAACTAAAACAACACTTTGGATGCATAAAGATTTGAGAGAAATTCTTTTAGGAATGCTGCATTGGAAGCATATTTGAGCCTTGTACATGTTATGCATACGCAGAAGTGCAGTAAATGCCAGTCAGGTGATGGGCTGGCTGCATCATGCACCCTTTCAGTGGTGTATGGGATGGTCAGAAGGGCTTTGTGTAGGGATTAAAGTAAAATTTAGAAGGTATTTTGCAGTTTCCCTACATACCCTGTTCCACTTATTAATCAGTTTTGTAGTTAGAATGTTTCTTCTACTATTTGGTTAAAATTTTCCTTTCTACAAAATGAGTTTGCTTTATAGTTCTGTATTGTGTCTATGTATTTTGTATTGCCTTTTGCACTTGACTTTAGTGATTGTCACTCCACTAGAAATACAGCAGGTTTCCATCATATTTTCCTGGGAATCCTGAGGCATTCATCATTTCATGATGCTTTTATAAGGCTCTTTTGAGAATGAGCAATGATTCTATGAAAAAGTTGCCCTAATCTCAGGACTCTTACATAATTGAGCTAAAATTTTAAAATTTTATATCTCCTGGAAACTGATCATGTGGAATGTCCAGATTAGTCCTCAGAAAAGATTAGTTAAAATAATTGACAAAGATTATCCCCTTGGATTAAACTATTTTTTTTGTTCTTGCCTTTTTGGTTTTTTGACTGTTTCTCTGATACCTTTTAACACTAAAACTCCTAAAAGTGCTGTTTGCTTGTTTAAGTATTTACTATTCCTTTTTAAATAAGAGTTAAAATATTTATCCAAGAAGCATCTGAGAGCTAGTGATTAAAACAATTGCATTAAAGTGAAGAGGTGTTGGGTGTTTTTCTTCATTTTGTCTTATTTCAGTGGAAAAAAATGCACGTGCTGTCATCTTTTTCTTAGATCACAAGGAGCAAAAAGAGTTTTCTTTTACAGGTCAGACTTTAAAATGTGGTCTTTGTTATTTAGAATGCATTAATTAAGAAAGTATGTGGTTAGATAACCAGCATTAGGTCTATGTTTGTAGCCTTCTTCTAGAAAAGCTGACCAAAGGGTTTTCAGAAGTAACCTTTGCTGACTTCCTTGCTGCCCTGTTGTCTGAGCCTCTGAGACTCTGCAGTCGTCAGTAACTAATGCAGGGCTGTTTGTGTGCATGGTGGCAGAATCAAGTGAGGAAACTGCCTGCTCACTAAGTTTTGCTCTAAAACGTAATGGTAAATAAAGGTGATTTAAAATTAACTGAAAAGGTCAAACCTGGGAGTTTTGACACACGCATAGAAAGCTACTCTGAGGAAGAAGAGTTCAATCCCTTTTCTCTGCTTTGTGGGGAATAGGACAAGAAATAGCAAGCTTAAACTGCAGAGAATAAAACTGAGTCTAATACTAGGGGCAGGGGAAAGAATTTTGTGTCAGTAAAGATATTAAACACTAGCAAGTTATCTCGATAGGTTTTGGAGAATTGGCCATTGGAGATTGTCCATGACCGGTTAGAAGAAGGCATATTGGGAATTGCAAAGGTTTTGTTGATGCTTTCTTGAATGCTTTCCTGCTGTGAATGTTTAGGGCTTAGTCTGAACTTTGAAGAGCTGAATTCCATCAGAGATACTGAGGATTGCTTTGTCATCTGAATATATTTTCATACCTACTGAGACATAACGATTTATTATAAAGCAGGCAAAGCTATTTTCCCCCTCTTCTCCTTGGTCCAGTTGCCTGTGTAGTTAAAGACAAGTTGCAGCTAAAAAATTTATTGATTTGCACAGCTATCCTAGTAACAAACCTCGCTTTCTGCTGAGGAGTGTGTTCTGCTACAAGCCATTTAACCATTATCAGGAATGCTGGAATATGAATGCCTCATACAAGACCATCTGGAAAAGAGCTTTTCCTGAAGCTTATCAATATTCCTAACAGGAACCTACACAGAGTCTTTGCTCTCAGAGCAGCAAGACTGAAGAAGCAGTGACAGCTATAATGGCAGGGCACTAATGACTTTGGAGAAACGTTGCTCGTGTAATTGGAAATGATACAAACGGTGTCATTGAAACAGATTGTTGATGCCACCTTTATTCTTTTCATAGGCTTAGTTACAAGAATGGATTCACTTTAAGGAGATGGTATCAGAATTTTTATGCTTTCCACAACTAGATGGATAGATTAGGAGGCTTTAACATATCAAATGCTTGTTTTTCCAGAACACCAGCTAAAGAGAGTGTGGATTTGAATGACTGCTTACTTTTCCTTTATTGGAACAGGAGCCCTGGGAAAGTGAAATATCATTGACATGTGATTCTGAAATGTGGAGTAAGTGCTGAGAGATCTGACTTGAGCTCTAATTTTCTTGCATTTTTTTGATTTGGTGTTAGCAAAATATTCTTTATAGCTCAGTGTTTGGTATAAAATATGAGAAGCTTTTCTAAAACCAAAATCAATATCCCTTCCCTTCAAGAAACATCTCATTCTGGAAGTAACTTCAATTTTAATCCTTTGAGTCTCCACTCATTCTGTCTTTTTTAGAAAAAGTAGGTACAAGAATTCAGCAGCAAAGAGGGATAGTGATGGTGAGAGACGCTGCATACAGGAGGCCTCCTAGAATACTTTTAATGCAACACAATCAGTTTTTTGCTTATCATTTTAGGTTATTTTTAAGATCTAATGGGCATATAAGGCCTTCTGTCAGACCTCCACTACTGGTGACTGCACCCTCATTGATGTACTCAGCATCTGTTTATCATATTTCAGTATCAGGCTTGTTTCATGAGGAGAAATAGCACAAGTGGCAAACAGGGACAAGGAATTGGGGGTGGAGGCAGGGCGCAGTGTAACACAGCCTTGTATTCAGGAGTTCCTATGTTCATGTTTTAATGTTTCATCCACTGACAGTTTGAATAGTCTGCCCCTGGCTGAGCAGAGAGAGCATTCCTGGAAGTTCCTAGAAGTGAAGTATTCCTGGAAGTTTCCTTCCAGAAATGGCAGAAAGTCTGAGTCTAGGCCAGACTGGAGACATGCAGATAGATACAAAACCAAACATTTTGGACAGACCTAGATACAGCTTTTGGCATCTGATTGCTGCTGTTTCTTTCCACAGCACTGTGGGACGGGCCATCTAACATGTCTGATAGATTAGCTTAAGTCAAATAAACAGCTGGGTTTTTAGTGCTGAGAAACTGAAATGGAATAGCTGATCAGAAAAAAAAGCTCTCAGTCATTCAGTAGCCCTTCGCTACTGAAATTGCAAAACATCGAATAAATGCAGTTGAATGTGCTCTGAAAAGGATGAAGGATGCTGATGACCACAAGCAGTCTGAGCTGTGAGTACTGCAGATTTCTTGTCTTCATTCTAAACAAAAAGCCAAAATCCTTGAATAATGATTAATGCAACAAGGCAACTCTTCATATATTTCCTAGGAAGTTTTCTTTTTGTTTCCTACGCTGATGCTCTGAACAGGTGTCTTAACACAGCAGCAGAATCTGGTTAAAATGTATACTTTGTATTTTGTTTCTGGTTTAGGTGGGGAAATAAGATGACATTCCTCTGTAAGCCTTATGTTACACAGAGATCCCTGACTTGCTGCAGTGACCAGAGATAGCAAAATTCTGCTGCGAAGTCAGAAACTCACTGTAAAGGACTCCTAAACAAGGTTATAGCCACTTGCTCCTGGTCTTCTGTGAGTAATTCTCCAAACAAAACCGAGATGGAACCCATGCTTGCAGAGAGGCTTTTATATTTTACATTCTGAAGCCTCCTGAATGCACTCTCAATAAATGTTCAGTGTGTGTAAGTTCCTCAGGTAGTTAAACTCTGCCGTGGCCAAACAGGGCAGATTTACGATGGTGATGGTGAAATGAATTCCCGTGTGTTCAGAATCCATCCAGGCTCCATGACTCAGCCATATAGCACTAGCTTCCCCTTCTGGCCAGAAGAAGTAAGGGAGCCTCATGGCAAGAGTCACAGGAATTATTTCTCAATTTTATTCCTCTGCACTAAAGATAAACACAAATTTTCAGATAACAAATTAATGGCTAACTGCCAGTGGGGGGGAAGTGCGGGTGGAACATCTTTGATTTTTGCAACATAATATAATGATATATGGAGATAGGGCTGCTACTTGAATGTAGAATTCTTTTCTAAACATGGACCTAGTCTGGAAAGCAATTAGATGAAAATACCAACTTCTGAACAAAAAGATTCCAAATTTCCCTTCTGGACCTCTGTTAGCTGGTCCTAGAAACAAATATTTTACTTCTTTTCGTATGCTTTATGCTAATTTTCCCCATGCAGCTGCATCAGTTACGATTGTAATGGGGTTTGTTGTTGTTTGGACTTTGGAGTTTTTTGCTTTCCTTTTTGTCTAATTTAGGGATTCTTCTTTCATCTTAATTCTGTGGTACAATATTTTGTATCATTAGGCTAAGCTTTGTAAATGTACTTACATGAAGGTGTTGGTTTACTTTGTGGTGTAAAGCAATGACACACAGTATGATCCAACAGGCTTTTTAACAAGCCAATTCTGAGTTAGTCAGCCTTCTAGAATGTTGTTTTGCTGTGTTTCTGGATGGGTTGATCATACAACATTGAATCTTAGCAGAATCTTCCCTTTTTGTCATTTTCATGCCCATCTGCTCCAGCTGCCTGAAAAAATGGGATATTCAGCTCGCACACAATTTTGGATTATAAGACCGAAGTCTTGCTTTTGTGGACATGTTGGAGAGTAAGCAAGCAAACACAACGTGTATGCACACACCTACACAGCAAAGAAATGGAGACTTCCAGCACGATAAACAAACAGTAGCCTCGTGTTTAAGGCACTTGGGTGGCCTGCCAGAAACAGCCTTCCCGGCTCACACCACGGGTTTGGTCCCAACTGGACCAACCCACTAAGGTTTTCCTACATCTCAGTCTTGAATCCTGACTATCAGATTTACCATGGGCTTGGTCTTCATCTTGGCTATGTCATCAGGGACAGAAAATATCTTGATATGTTTTGCTGCAATGTTATGTTCTTATGGATAATTCTACCCACCATCTCACTTCCACCAATTGTGGTTTTCATGTGCTAGTGAGGCACTCAGTGTGGGACAAAGAACTCTGAGTGCCAATGCTGTTGCAGATGCAGGGAAAAACACCTGAATGTATGAGAAATTTATGCTTTCACTCTCAATGTTCAGATTGTCTTCAATGGTAAACTGAGTTATGTATTCATCATTGATTCCTTGCCCCAGTGTATGCTTCACCTTGTGAATTACAGTATTCACTTTTTGGTGTATAACGTTGTGCTCATTTCAAACTGACCTAGTAAGCCCTTAGCACCCTGGGCTGCAGGGGAGGAGGACTGAATTTAGTCACTTGAAAGTCTCAGTCCTCTGTTTAGGACCGGGTCTTTGGCAACTACAGACCTTAAAAATTGTAGCCAATCAAGCCTTTCCTTAAGCAAAAAGTAGCTGGGAATGAGGGTGTCTCAGCGAAGTCAAGTGTCAGATTGTATTATACTTCTTATGTGTACTAATATGCTTGCTAGGGTTTCATTGCTGTATTGAAAAAAAAAACAGGAGGAGGCAGTTAATGATTTCCTTTTTAGCTGTGCAATAATGAACTACTTGAGAAATATTTTGGTACCATGAGTCATTGGTGGCCATGGAGAAAAACATACTCTTTAAACCAAACTTTTAAATACATTTTTAATTGAAAGAAAAAAAAATAATATTTTGCTGGCAAGTGACGTGCTCTTCCAGGTTTATAATTTTAACAGTGAATCAGTCTTGGAGAACATTATTTAACTTGCTTTTACAACCAGTAGTAGTATATGAATAACGTTTGGGGGTTTTGCCTATACAGTAAATGTCTTCCCCCCCCTTTTTACAGAAAAGACTGCTGCTTTTATAAGAAAATATGGTTTTTTCTATCCCCTTTAAAAATAATTTTACATCAGGCAGTTCATCATTAACAATTAAAAAACTTGTACTTAAGCAGTAGAAAACTTTCCTGTAATGGCTGGTGTCATTTCTCACTAATGTGCAATCATAGCTCAGTTCATACCAACAAGGAAATGTTGAAGTCACTGCTCTAAGGTTTTGTGAAGAAACTTCAGCTCCCTTGTTTATAAAAACATTACACAAATATAAACCATAGTTATTGAAGATCTTTTTTCCTCTTCTTTCTTCAGATGCTATCTTGTAGGTCTCAGCCAAAGCTCAAGGAGCAAATTTCTTTTTCCAGGTTCTGGAGCTCTAGCAGCCCTGACAACCTTATGGCTCCTCACCAGCACAAGTACAGAGAATCTGCTCAGCCACAGAGTTGTCCGCTCTCTGTAGGTGGCTGAACCTGGGAAGCTATGGTAAGGCTGTTGTCTCCACACCCAGCCAGGCAGCTGACTTGCTGCTCTGTCCTGGCGTTTGTAGTAAAACCTTGGGATGCTCACAGTCACCAAACACCTCTTGGTGTAGCTGTTGGTGAGCCTTTGGGGAGATGGACTTTTTTGTGCTATTTCCTTGCCTGAGTCGTGATTGCAGGTGTGAGGCCTGGGCTCAAGTTGCATTTCAACAGGCAAACTTTCAGCTGTGACTGTGCTTCCTAGTGATTTTATTTCAGGTGTCTAATTATCTTTTAAGATAAGGCAGGAGGTATATTTTGTCTAGAGTGCTAAGACTGTCCTTGAAAGGCTTAGCCTTTCTTCTTGAAAGGAAGGCTGTAATCAGCAGTTACCTTGCTTCGTGTTTTGCCGTAAAGAGGAGGTTGGATCAAACTTCTCTGCTTCTGTGAAAACTGAAGTGAATTGAGGGGTGTCTTCTGAAATAAAGGATAAATGGTCATTCGGTCATCAGTATAGTTTGTACCATGGCAGGGGCTGTGATTTTGTATTTGCCTTTACAGCACATAGCTGTAAAGAAATGTCTATGACTATATTAAATATCATTGTGTTAATTACGTGCACAAAGATTACTTTGGGGTTTCTTAAAGAGGAGGTGAACAGAGCAAGGAAATCAGTGCTGCCAGAGAAAGAAAGAATTAACTAATCCAACTAAAACTGCAAGGGAAAGCCACTTAGATGGAATGTAAATCTGCATGGTTGAATTTGGCAAAGATTCTAATGTTAATACTATACCTGGTGTGAGAAGTTACAGAGGGGTCTTTTTCTATTCTTTTGTAATGATCTAGATTTGGTTGCATATTTTGCCTGAATCTCTCTGCCCCCTTGCACCTTTAGCTCAAGGCACAGTATTTACAACACTTTACAGGATGTTCGATTTAGTATTGGCTCAGAAGGAAGACTGCCATTTCATGAGTTACCTGCAGTACCCTTTTCTTTAACACTGGGATCGATGCACAGCAAGGAGGTTAAACCAGATAATTTTCTTAAATCTCGGACAACTTTTCAGACTGTGATGGAATAACTATGGGGTGTGCATTTTTATTCTTCTGGCACCCTTGGGGAAAAGAAGCAAAGAGAACACAAACAAGAAGAGGAGTTAAATTTGAAATAAAAACCACCGAAATCCACAAACACACTCCCCCACCGCAAATCTGAAAGATAATTTTTTTAAAAAAGTAGAAACAGAGCCTGATGCGGAAAGCTACTGAATTACCCTCCTGAATAGTTCAGCAACAATGTTAAGTAAATTAATGGTGAACGGATAAAGAATAGAGAAGCCAAGAGAAATCTGTATGTTGGAGATCAGAAAGCAGAAATACAGTGAGTCTGACCAAAATTCATTGGGCTGCGTGTAATAATGACCAAAAAACCCCCTCTTTAGCTCCATACATTAAACAACCATAGGAGAAACACAAGAACACTGTATAGTATGGCAGGATGTAGATTAAGGAGACTCTAAATATGGTCCAGCTTCTAAGGGAGTATTTTGCTTATTTTGGCTGAGGTTAGAGTAACAGAAAATCAGAGGTGGTAGAAGAGCATGCAGTACTAGAAGACCTGTGTAATCTCTATTACAGAATATTGAAAGAAAGGGTATATAAAATTGACAAGGCAATAGGAAGTCTTCCTCTCATATCTGGCAGTTGGAGACTGTAGTCTGACTGGTGAAAAGCAAACTTGTTGAATAACAGAGTTGGGGGGAAGGGGGAACAAAAAAGAGGTGTCTTGAGCAATTTGGATTTCCAGACCTCACCAGTGTGCAAAGTCTTGAAAACAGTTATTGCAGGAAGATGACTCTAAAGCACATCCCTGCCTGTTTGTGGCCACATCAGATTGGCAGTACAACTGATGGGCTGTGTAAAAGAGCAGCAGTTTTGTTCTGAACTGCTGAGTGCATGCTTAATCTCACTCCTATTATTCCGGTCCACAAGGTTATCATAGACAGAGAACTGCACAATCCCCCCTCCTCTTCAGCATTGATGAAATGTGCAGTTTTGCACGCCTGTTCATTGAGGTCACCAACAAAAGTATTCAAGTTGGGAGAACAGAAAGGGGCATAAACTGAAAAATCCATTAAGCAGTAGCAGAATGGGGTTTTTTTTTTTGTTTCTGCTGTTATTAAAATAATAGTGGGGATATGCTACCTAGATGTAAGCAAACAGCCTTAGAAAGCTTGTTAATGAAGAGATTATAGTGATCCACGCTAACTGTGGTGAATAAAGACCTGGTTAAACAGAAAGACCTCACAAGGCTATTTTGAAATGGGACTTCTTGTCTCTTTCTGCCGTGGTTGCATCCCATGCCGATAGGGACACGAAATGGCCTATTTTCTTAGCCCTGAACTCTTCAGCTCTCTGTGTATCATAATCTTCTGGGCTGGAATAACAGCAGTGAGATTAAATCATGCATTCAGCAGTTCAGAACAAAACTTTGGCTATTTTACAGTCTGTCATTTTCACTGCCCATGTGGTGACACTGTGAAAAAGTCATTGCAGGACAGTGCCAGGCACTGGAAACAGCTCAACCAGTGGGTTCTGTGCATTTACATTTATTGTGAATAAATCTGTGTACTTTAAGAAGATGAGCAGAAAGGAGATGACAAGATGGAGAAATTAAAAAACAAACAACAACAACGACAACAAAAAAAAAAGAAAAACCAAAACAAAAAAAAACCCCAAAACCCACAAACCAACAACGAGCGAAACAAACCCCACCCCACGGTAACTTAAAATTCCATTACAGGAAACTTTAAAAAGGAGGTTTAATAAGGCTGGAAATAAACGTGCTTTAATAAGAACAAGGGGGGCTTTAAGCATTTCTTCTCGCTTCCAGGTGGTGTATGAAACGAAGTGGGAGGACTAGTAAATCGCCATGCATGGATTCAGAGTGGACATTTCTAAGATTTCAGGGTAGAAATGATGATTTGAAACATCCTTCCCTGTAAGGCCAGGGCAGCGAGACTGTGACTCCATGGCCATGGAAGTTTGCGTGCTCATGGAATGGGCAGCCCTGAGCCTTGCGGCCTTGACCCCTCGCTCTGAAGGGGATGGCGGGGGAGTTCCCTGCCCTTCAGCACCCCCCTCCCGGCCCTGCCGCCCCTTTCCCCGCCAGCCAGGGGGTTCCGGCTCAGCCTGAGGGCGTCACTTCCCGGGGCGGAGCGGGGCGGCTCCGGTAGGTGCCGGGAATGGCGGGGAGCGGCCGGGAATGGCGGGGAGCGGCGGCTTTTCCCGTGCCCTCATCCCCTCAGCGCCCGCCCCGGGCTGAGGCGGCGGAGCGGGAGCGGGGCTGGGGCCGCCCGGGCGCCTCGGGGAGGTCTCAGCTCCTCCAGTTTATTTCTAAGTGTTCTTGTGTCTGAACTCCCCCTCACCCGCCTTTTTTTCTCTTTCGGATGGAAATAAGTGCAAATATGCCCTCATCCCGAATAATTGTTCAAAATAGCCCCGCAGCCGTCAGACTAGAATATATCGCCATTTCCGTAAGCACAAGGATTGATTGTCCCTGGATTTGTAGTGTGCTGCGTGTGTTTTTAGAGGCTTATTTCAAAGTACTTTTTTCAAACCTGCCTATCTATAAAAATAATACTTTCATTTATGAAGTATGATAATAAAGAGATGCTGTGCTATTGATTCTATAGTTTGTTCTTACTGTGTCTGTTTAACGGGAAAAGGGAACTCTTAATTTTTTTTATTCAAGGCCGGAGGTGCAGATAAAATAAAGGCTGATGATCACCGGTGTACATAAATTTCATTTGAGTCCTCACGAGTGCTTTGAAGAAAGTAAAAATGTTTTTCCTTCTCTGTAGGGTGTCTGTAAACAGCCGTGAACTGGGCAAGTCTGGTACTTTTTGTTTCCAAACAAGATGAAGATCCCCTCTTTGCTGCTGAGATTCCCTCATTGTTATTTCTCCAGAAGAACTTACTTCATGAACTTTCACTTTGCTTTCCGAGCAGATTTCTTGGGCATTGAATCTCTTGGGCCGACGCACCGCTGTCGTACAAAATGGATTTGTTCATCAAATGTTTTGAGGAGAGAGCTGTGCCAGCAAGCAGCCCCTGAGCAGCAAGTAGAGGGACTTTCTGATTGGGAGCAGAGACTCGTAGACAGACTTTACCATGGACTAATCCAGGGTCATAGAGCTTGTTTAGCCGAAGCCATTACACTTATAGAATCAACTCAGAGTAGGAAGAAGAAAGTAGCCCAGGTGCTCCTTCAGAAGGTATTATCCTACCACAGAGAACAAGAAAAGTTAAATCAAGGAAAGCCACTTGCCTTTAGAGTGGGTTAGTCCTTTTATGTCTTGTCTAGTAGTTGCTTACATGTAATTACAGTCCTCACCTTTTATTATCACTGTTGTTTGTGGTCTGTAGTCTTGGATTGTTATTTTTTTGTGGTTTATAACCAATCTAGATTACTTCTGTTGTCCAGTGGAATTATGGCTTGAGATGAAAAATGATGTGAAAATGCTTTAGAAATTAGTATTGCTTCTTAGGGGGGTGTAACTTGGGGTGTTTTTGGTAACCATTATAAGCTGAAACCTTAGTTAGTTTGCAGATTGATGCAGATCTTATCTACACTTAGGGAAAGACATAGTCAAGCAGATGTTGTCTTTTCCCGAAGCAGGTGTTTTCTTGAATACTTCCTGAGTCCCTTTTTTAGTCTACAGAAGGAAAAGCATGCACCTTCCTGTTTTATTGCCCTCCTTTAAAGCAGTCTACTTTTCAACTGAAGGAGACTTGAATCTGCTTCTCTTGGAAGCTGTAAAATATTTTTCCCTTACAAAGAGATGGGCTGCTAACATGTGTCATGCCCAGCTGTCATCTCTGCTGTCTGTGCAAAGGTAGTAAGAACAAGAACTGGGACATGGGAGTGAGAAAAGTTTGGTGCTAATCTAAGTTTGTGAGCTTTGACATGCAAATAAATGGCCTCATTTTTTTGAAAGAACAGCCCTTCAAGGTAAAGGCTTGCTTTTGCTTTTAGAGTGTTTCTTTTATAGTAAATCTGAAAAATCCAGGTCTAGTATATAACATTTTGAAAGTTGTGAAGGATAAGTCTTATGGTATAAGTAATTTTATTTGGAGGGAAGGAAATAGATGTGGATAAACCCAATGTTATATTGGTATGGATGGGATGAGGGGTGGTGAAGTGCTGCTATGTTGGGTGAACCAAACTACGGTTTTGTGGTTTTGGCATAGCTTTTATTTGCTTTTGTTGTGATGCTGTGTTAAAGTATGAATTGTTATCAACTTAGATGTTGATAGTATTCATGAGATGTATTATTTATTTGACTAACAAAATGTTTTTTTCTTCCTATATGATTATTTAGGGTTGTCTGGTCCTCCTGGTGCTGGAAAATCGACCTTCATAGAATGCTTTGGGAAGATGCTTACAGAAAGAAAACACAGAGTGTCTGTGTTGGCTGTAGACCCTTCCTCTAGTACAAGTGGTGGTGAGTGTGAATTAAAGTTTGAGTCAGGTTTCTAATACCTTGTCAAGTATAGAAGTATCTCTTTGGGCCAAGTGGAGGAAAATTTGGTGCCTATAACAGTGAAATATAAAAAATAAATAAATCAAGTTTTCATATTTTTTCCTATGTGGTACAAAAATTGGGAAATAGGTATCAGTGCTGTAATTCTTCCAGATTTCCTCTTTTCCAGTGTTCAAATTTTATATATTTATATGACTTAAAATATTTCTTTCTGATTTTGAATTTCTTCGAAGTTGTGCAGGATTACTGATTACAGGCTGTAATGTAACTCTCCAATAAGAAATTGTAGGGAAATTACAAGCTGAGCATTCTTGATTCATGGTTTCTCTGATACAAATAATACAATCTTGATTTTGATCTTTCCATAACGGGCAGCTGCCAGGCAGCATTATTAATTTTTCCAGCTTCTGTGCTGTTAGAGGTGTGCAACTATTTGTAAGGAAATAACTAGAGCATTGCAATGATGTGGAGCTAAGACAGACTGTGTGCTTGGATGCATGCCTTCAGGATGCTTCGGTAGAATAGCAATTTGTGACAGCAAGACTGCACCAGTTGGAAGAATTGAGCATCCCTCATCTTTTGGAGTGTGCATCGAGTGCGTAGATCTCGCTGAATCTGATTTACAGTTTGTTTGAGTAGAAGGAAGGCAGGAACACGTGTCAGGTCTCTTAAAAAACCCAGCGTCAAGGCGTGTCAGAACCATAATGCAGAGATTTGTCCCTTTGGACAGGAACAGACAAGATTCAGCTGTGTGGCCTGATGTGTATAGGCCTCAAAAAACCATTCAGGAATTTTAGAATTCTTTCTGACCTGGCACAAATTCTTTGTACTTGGTAGCAGTAAGGTCTGCTTGTCAGGCCTTTCCAGCTTCTGAGAGGTGGAAGAACAAGGTGGAAGAACCAGAACTTCTAGTCCTCAGCTAAGTCTTGAGCAACTATTGGTGGGATATTTGTTTATCCCAAGAGATCTGTCTTTTCTCACTCATTTATTGGTGGGGCGGGGGGAGAAGGGGAAGTTTGGCTGTGTTGCACTTTTGAAATAATGTAACATTAAACATTTAAGGTTCTTTACTGGGGGATAAAACACGGATGACTGAGTTGTCAAGAGACATGAATGCATACATCAGGCCATCTCCAACCAGTGGGACCCTGGGAGGTGTCACAAGGACCACAAATGAAGCCATTCTGCTGTGTGAAGGAGGAGGCTATGATGTTGTTCTTGTGGAAACAGTAGGTATGTGCTCAGGGTTTTCTTTTAATTGTCCTGCTGTGACATGAAAACAAGGTGTGCTAATAATTGTTTACTTTCTGCCATGATTTTGCCCATGTTTTCATACGTGGTTACTGGTTGAACATGAATGCTCATCCTGTCTCTTTTCTAGTCCTGTATATCATTTACAAAACTATTGTGTTTCCAATTGTCTTTGTTTTGTTAAAGGGATTTGTTGATGGGGCAGTGCTGGGGTCTGTCCCAATTACTGTCATTAATGTGACTGAAAGTTTGTAGTAAATGGTAAACTGTGAATTTAATTTTTTAGGTGTGGGCCAGTCAGAATTTGCTGTGGCTGATATGGTTGATATGTTTATATTACTGCTACCACCTGCGGGTGGAGATGAATTACAGGTATTTTTCAGTTCCTCTTACTGATTTCTACCTGGGACTAGAAAGAGAAACTTAAATTCAACATGTAGTATCTGTGCAGAAAGTTCATATCAAGAGTATTTTGTCCATTATACTGTTGTTATTAAGTATTTTCAGTATCATCTACTTAGTGCAGAGTTAAGCTCCCCTTTCTTTTGGTTTTGAAAGTATTGGGATGTAAACTTTTGATACTCTGTGGCTTAACTTTGACATGTTTACTAGTTATCTATATTTTGGGGCGAACACTAGAAACTAACAAAGCCTTTTGCCCTTTTTGTGATGAATCAGTGTATCACACCCCTTCTGGGTACTCCTGATTTCTGTCCCTGTTGCATTTAGGGCATCAAACGGGGCATCATTGAGATGGCAGATCTCGTTGCCATCAATAAGGCTGACGGTGATTTAGTTGTGCCTGCCCGGAGAATCCAGGCTGAGTACATCAGTGCTATGAAGCTGCTTCGCAAGCGTTCAAAGGTTTGGAGGCCAAAGGTTTGTGGACTTCACTGTGTTTTGGGGGGCTCTTTGGGTCTAGTTTGATTTTGTTTGGGTTTTGGTGGTGTATTTGGGGTTTTTTAGTATTTTTTCCTCCTGGAAAAAGTGCTGAATGAGTAAAGATTGGTATCTTCTCATCTAGCTGTCCTAGTCTCCCTGGGCTCTTTTATAAAAATTGCAGTTGTTTAGTCTCACAGTGTGCTGGAGAGGTGATTGCTGCTGTCTGTGCTTCACCTCTGATCTCAAGGTAAGCCACATGAAACACTGCAAAGCCAGGCCTCCTCCCCAGGACTTCTGCCCTGAGCTACAATCTCTGCACTGGCAGAACTATTACTGACATCAGGAGTGGTACAGACTTTACTTGCTTCTCATAAACTGTGCATTTCTGAAAATGTCCCTTAATCTACTTCTCCTTCCATTTAACTCTGAAGCCTGTGATTATCTTTGTTCTTTCACTAGTTCATGTGTTTCCTTTATTGCTTTAATTTTTTTTTGTTTCTCACATAATGAAAATGGCTAGATAATTGGAATCCTCATCCTCTGGGTCTTCAGTTTTAATGCTGTATTTTATCTGCTGAAAGGTTTTGGTGGATGTTTGAGGAGAAGAGTCAGTACTAATTTTTACTACATATATATAGAATAAGCACACACACACTTGCACTTCCTTTGTAAATAAACTTCTGTCTATAAAGGAGGTTTGCTCTACCCTGGTATTGAAATTGACCCATTAAGCTGAATTTAAATCACCTGGGCTGCCTGAGGTTTAGCCTTTCTTTTGTAAGTGTGGAAAGAGAGAGAAGCTTTTTTAAAAAAACCAGGCTGTTCAGTTTGAAAGACTGTGCTGGATGTCTGAAATACTATTGGCAAAATTAATTCCTGGTCTGGAAAGCAAAGGCAGAAAAATAGCCAAAATACCCAGTTTCTGGCATATTTTAAGTGCAAAAGAATAGCTACCAGAATATGCACTTACCTCTACATTTAAGTAAAAGGGCAATAATGTACCTTTTAGCTGAATGACTTATTAAAAATGTTTCTCATTATACAAGCAGCTGGACAAGGCCTATTTATCCCAAATACGATGGATCTCAGGGTCTACTTTTAGTTAGTAGAATCCTGAATTTTTTTTTGGGGGGGGGAGGAAAGGCACAGAACTGCTTAGAGCCTCATGAAGTTAATATTGAAGGAAGCTCCCCTCACACACTTCTTAGTTTCCCTGCAATCTACCTGATGCAGCAATTGAAGCCTCAAGGCGAGCAGCTAACTTGGCTTTACCAATTCCTCTGGATCCAACAGGTACTGCGCATCTCTGCCAAAACGGGGGAAGGGATCTCGGATATGTGGGATAAAATGACTGAGTTCCGGGACCTCATGCTCACAAGTGGCGAGCTGGTTGCCAAACGACGCAAACAGCAGAAAGTGTGGATGTGGAACCTCATCCAAGAAAACATGCTGGAGCATTTCCGGAGTCACTTGGCAGTCAAGGATAAGATCCCACTTCTGGAAGAAAAAGTTCTTAGTGGAGTCTTGTCTCCTGGACTGGCAGCCGACCTGCTGCTGAAGGCGTTCAAAGATGGTCTCTAAGCATTGTTTTCTACTCTGTCCTTGCTAAGTGCTTTATGTAAACATGAACATTAAATACACTTTTTCTATGTGTGGATTCAAATGTTTTACTGCAGCAGACATGAATAGAATACCTATGCAGTACTCTGGAAAAGAATTCTGTTGGATTCTGTATATGCAGCAATCGTGACAAATCCAAACACTCACTCTGAGATTACTACACACTATAGTGGAAAAAAATAAATTTCCAAATCTTCTCTTTGTACATGCCATAGATCTGTTGGTGAAAACTGGAAGCCCTTGTAAATTAGTTGGTTTGGGGAGGGCAGGAGAGTGAGGTTTGTGGTGGTGCAGGGTTTGATTCTGGTTGTGGGGTCATCTGAGAGCAGTTGACACTGCAGCTTTCCATTCTAATACAGCAGCAGCTGTTGCCAGATGGATTGCATTTTCTTTCCTCACCTTGAGTGACAGCGAGAACATTGGACTGCCTGACAGCACCAGACCACAGCCTTAGTTTTAAATAAATGGTAGGCATATAAATAGAACACAGTGGTGTTTGGTCCCTCTTTGGAAGCTGTAGTTAGTTATTACACACTGTACAGTAGGAGAAGGGAATTTTAACCATCCCGGTTTCAAAATAGATGTTTTATTAAAAAGCAAAATTTAGTTAAGACTTTTTTACATGCAGACATCAGATGGAACAAATGTTACCCATGGTGTTTTAATAGCAAATGTCTTTATATTAGAATAATTTATCTCTAAAAATAATGTTTTGTGGTTTTCTGTTCTGACTTATGTTTTATGGATTCAACCAAAATGGCCAGTTGTGTTTGGTGATTTTTCTTTATCTCTTGCAGAAGACAGGACTGCTTCCAACCAAAAGCGCTTTTATTTTTTATTTTCCCTTGAGAAAAATCTGGAGGAAACATTTTCCTGATCCATGACCTAGAAAGCAGAGCTCCTCTGGTACCCACTAAATATGAAGGATAAAGTGGAAAAGTGCTGATTTTTGGAGACCTGACAGTAAAACCAGTAAAAGAGGAGAATTTGGTGAGCCTGTTGGTGCTTAGATGAATTAATTTTTAAAGAAATATTGGAAGTGATGATTTTCATAGTTTTGATTTTCTGGACATGTACATAAAAGGTGTGGTGACTTTAGCTCAGTTTCACCTGTTTGGCTTCTGGCAACCCAATTCCAGTATAGCAGTGAATTGGGTTACTTAAATCCTCTTTTTACCTTTGTGGTGTTTGTTTTCCTTCAGGGTTTTTTTCCCCTCAGTATACTTTTTTCTCTTTCTTTCCCCTTGTCCCAGTTATATTTTGTTCCCAACTTTTTCCTGCTAGGCACTGTTTGCAGTGAAATACTGTGGAAGGGCGTTGTGGTGTTTTGGGGGCTGTACAGCTGAGGCATTTCTTAGTTAAGACATTTTGCACTGGGGTAGCTGGTGTTAGTGGTTTCCACCACATAAATTGTCAGAACTTCTCTGAGCTCTGGCCACTTATTCTTGTTTCTTAATCGGTACTTTGGAATTGCTGCAATCAATCAACAAAGAAGCAGCTGAAGGAAAGTATGGAGTGGAATGTATGGAGAAGCACAATGACTTTGTTATGACCATGCTGAGTTGAGAGAGAAATGCAGGGCTTACAGTTTCTTTTTTATTTAAACGGCCTCTATTGAATATGACAGAGAGTGCCCCAAACCAAAAGCAATGTCTTGTGTCCTTTGTGTCCTTTCAGCTTTAAATATTGACTGTATTTTATGGTACCTTATAGAAGAAATGACAGGTGGGAAATCAGTGAGAGCAGCAGCATTTTAACGGGTGAGTTCTCAACTTTTTGATAGTCCATTTGTTTCAGGTGGCAGTTTTTGAGGTGACCTCATTTGTGTTTATCTGTTAGATCAAACCCTTATTATGGTCATTACTTCATCTTCTGTCAGGGACTGCTGTTTTCCTTGTCTGTTATACATGAGCTGCCAAGCAAGTAAACTAGAACCTGCAACTTTGTTTAAATGACAACTGCTCAAGCAGAATATGTTTTACAGCTTCTTCAGTATTTGTTTTCTGAATGCAGATCTGCTGATCCACTCAAGCCGTGGGCTATCATTATTTTCTCATTTTGTTGCTTCTTTTATAGTATTGTTAATTTACAAATGAACTCTTAGCAGAAGTGCAGTGGCTTAAGCAGGTTCCTTGAACTGCATTTTCCTCTTAAAGCAGAGCATTAAATGAAAATCAGATTTGCCTTCTTTATGTGTTTAGTTGTGCCTCATGCTTCCGTAGATGGAGAAATACCCTTATATTGAAAATAGTCTTTGGAAACAAAATGGTAAATGAGGGTCCCTGCTTTGTTTTTCAGCGATTCCCTACCAAACTGAAAAGCTGTACTGTGCAAGCTATGAACTGAGCCTTCCATGTGAGAATCAAATAGCTTGTTTTATGGCCTGTAAAATTTTGCCGTGATGTGTTTTGGAGTCAACTGCTGTTCGATTAATTGTGCAGTTTTGTTCATGTTCTCATGGGCTGGGCAGATGCATTGTCTTCAGAAAGACTGCAGAGCTTCAGTTGGTAGGCTACAACTCAGTAAACAATCCAGTATGTCCCAAGATAGGGAAGAGCATTTCCAGCTTATCATTTTTAGCTCTGTGGGATTAAGTTGGCTAAAATGCGTTAAAATATTGTTATACAAGTAAACAGGCTTCTGAAAAAAGATAGTAAACAAATCTGTTGAGTAGGATGTTGACATATTCTTAGTTTCTGGAGTTGTCAGGCTGCTCTCATGTTAACACTTAAACCCACAGCTATAGCAGAATAGTATGGGAAAATAATATCACTTCATGAGAAGACAATAGCAAGGTGAAGTTTGTAGCTGGACATATGATAAACTGTTAGACAAATGAGTATGGGAGGTAAGGAATAAACTCTTCAAATACACAAACTCGTTTCCTACAAAGTCTTGCAGGTGTCTGTAAGTGTGAAACTTTTCCCCAGGTCCCTGTGTGATAGATGCTGCTGTTGTTTCACAGCTGGAGAAAACAAGTGTGGTGAGATCAAGTGATTTACCCAGGACTCTGAAACAGGTCAGAGAGCGTAAGGGTTACAGTTCAGTAATCTTTACTCTGAGCCCCACGTATATTTACAGCCATGTTACTTAAGGTTGAAAAAATGCTCTTAGCAAGTTCATGCTCTTAGTGTGACTTATTCCCTTCATATCTAATCTCTCTGTTTTCAGTGACAGGACCCAGTGACCCCTTCTTGACTACTGTTCTGTTGTAATGTCCTGCTTTAAGTAATAAAAAACTTTTCTTTGATATCTAATCTGCTCTCGCCTTCTGTGAATGCATTACTTCCTGTTGTGCATGCTGCTTCAAGCCTTTATGTTCTCCTTACATATATTGCTTTTTTGTGAAATTTGCAATGTGTTGGCTATTTGAGATTTTTGGGAATCGGAGTTGAGTAAAGCCGAGGAATACAAAGGAACTTTTTTTTTTTTTAACTGTATGCAGTCCCCTTCCTGAAGTTTTCTTTTTTAATGTGGCAAGATTCAATTACTGCCTTGCTCTGTACTGGTGTAAACACACTTACTTCCCCTTTATTTTCCTTTCTCGGAGCGCTCTATTGCTCCCCCGTGGATGCACAGTCAATAAGTAACATAGTCCATGAGTTAAAATGAGAAAAACACTTTTCACAGAGCTTAGCGCTTCTGTAACGATTCCTGCTGGACTATTCTAAAACATTTATAATTTGATGAGTGCTTGAACCAAAGTTGATAAGGAATGTATTTAAGGAAAAATGAGTGTGTTCCCCTGAAACTTCTAAGATGTGGACAATCATCAGTGCACGGAGTGACTAGCAACAGGATTCCTTTTCCAAAACCAGTTCAGCTACTCCACAGTCATATTCCTTACAGTTTATTTAAAAGTAACCCACCCACCTCATAATGGAACATTAACAGCATTTTAAAATTGAGAACAACAATTTCAAAATTAACAACTCATAAGCAATTCGAGTATACATTCTACATACTTAGAATGGAAGGATGACAGACATACTCTGTTCCCTCCTGTCATACTAAGGTGTGGTTTAGATGGTGTACAGGGAAGGAAAAGAGGAGCTGACATTCGTGATTGTGTATGGAGAAGGTACATTATGGAGCAACAAGAAGAATGCCTATTTTTTTTCTATTCTTTCCTCCCACGGGAGCATAAGAATTATCTTGGATAATTCACTGTGAAGCCACAGAATCTCTGTGACCCACAGTGTTTGCCATATGAGGCTTACAAAAATTGTAAATTCAGTTCCCTTTCCTATCTTTTGGATTTGTATGTTCCATGGGACCATGTGACACTTGTCCTTTGGCAATAGGTGGGTTTGTTTGTAATTGTGCTCTAAATGGGGAATAGTTAGAAGTTCTTGTAGTTTGAGTAAATGATTGTTTACTTGTAACAAGTTAAAAGCTTCACCTTTCAGAATGCATGATAAGATTCCTGTATTTTTCCTTAAGATAATATGGCAAAGGGAGTTCCTGCTCTGTGTTGTTTATTATGTCTTCATTTCCTCTTACATCTCTTCCACTGGTAGAGTAGCCTATAAAAGCTTTAGTAATGCACCTTTTAACATGACTCAAATATTCATGAAGTTAATCAGGGACTGACAACACTTTTGCTTTGTTTCTTCACTTGAAAGTGACTACTACAACCTAAAGATTACAACCTATGAGAACCCAAAGGCTATTATACGGCTTCAGAGGCCTGGGCTGACCTGCCCTGTGCAGGCTGCAATGGCTGGGGATGCGGAATGTATGTCTAATGAGAAGATGCTGCACGGGCTGTGTGGCTCGGAGCAGCACACACTCACACTGCTAAAGGTTTTCGCCTGGCCCTGAATCTGTGATCCTGTTTGTAGTTCTCTAATTGCAACCAGCAGAAGACAAGAGGGATGTTGGTTTTTATGACTTGTTGCTTAGCAGCGTTGATCAACAAAAGTACAACCTTTTCTTTTCCTGTAACCTCGGTGAACCCGGGCTTGGACGGAGCTCACCAGCAGAGAGCAGGGGTTTCTGAAGTCGTGTGAAACTCCTGTGCTGGGCCTTGTTAGCAGCGTCTGAGGGAAACCGTCTCTTCTTGACCTTTTAGTTACCTTTGCCCTTTACTCCTCTTTCTCTCTCTTATCAAATCTTAGAAGAAAGCAGGCACCGTCCTAGGAAGATGTGGAGGATGGGGAATACAGAGACAAGTCAACTATGCTAAGATGTATCCTGCCTCTTTTCAGGAAAAGGATCTGACTTGGGTCCCAGACTGTGATGTCAGATCCTTCTCTCATGGAAGGAGAAACAGACTTCAGCCATCACAGTCAGGTCTATTCTTATTTAGAGAAGCTTTCCTAGTATTTTGAAGTAGGCAAAATAATCCATAGAGGAAAGGGAAATTCGGGTGCTAGGAATTTTCTGGTTTACATCTTTTAGAAAGGATTTCACAAACTGAACTAGAAGGGGTATTGAACATATTTGAAAATTATTAAGGATCTGCACTGAATGTGTGCCTTTATCTGACCAAATCTGGCAAAGCCTGTAAAATAAGTGCAAGGAGTAAGTTGCTTGTTTCACCTTAACTCTAAACTGTAAACTGTTAGTCTGACTGGACAAAGGCTCTTTAGTGACACCAGAAGCTGCAGCTGCAGCCTTATGACATCAGAAGCTTAGACTAGGAGCTTTTACTATTGCTCAGATGCTTGTCTTTTATTCCTAGATGTAAGTAAGAAACAGCTGAGTATTTTGTATACTTCTGCTGGAAATGTTATCCTGAGTCACCTGTACATTTGTGGACATTAGGTGGAAAATAATGCCTTGTCAGTGTGTTGGTTTTCTCCTTTCTCCTGTATCACTTCCACCACTGACTTCTCCCCTCTATTCATTGGTAGCTTTTCAGAGCACTGCAGGTCAATGTATGGAAAGGTCAGCATGTGTTTCACAAGCCTATTATGCTCTGGTGTCCCTCCTCCTTTGAAGTTTAAAGAGAAACTCTGCTGTTCAGCTATCCTAATCTTGTAAAATTCTTGGAGAGGACTAATATTGCTGTAATTGCATAATTGACATCAGATGGGTCAGATATTCATTCCAGAACAGGCAGCTGCATAAGAAACTGGCTTCTGCCCTACATGCCATGTCAAAAGCATGGCAAGTGCATGGCATCTGGCAAAGCTCAATCAAGTAAAATAATCAGCAAATGGGAATGTGAATTATTTTGCAAATATTGTTCTTTTTTTTTATATTGCATGAGTCTTAACCAAATGATCTACCTGGAAGTCCTGACTGCTATCTGAGGCTGAGAGGAATGACTTTGCGTGCCCTTGCTTGCTGAACAGAGCAAATTGTGTTCACCCAAACAGATTTTTTTATTTTGAACTGCGAGTATGATTTGTCTGTCTTCACTGAACAGCAGCTGCTAATATCTGATATCTGCAGTACTCAAAACAAGTGGCTGAAACCATGTTCTTAACTTCTGATTTACAGGAGAAGTAGAGAACTCTGAACAAGATCAATAAGCTTTCAAAAACAGTTTCGGTAAAGGTAAAAAAATCTTTTTTCTTGTTTATGAATGCTACAATGCAACACTTACAACCTGACTGGTTCTTTCTGCATGCAGTGGCAATAGAAACTGATTCGATTTGAAAATTAATGTTTCAGACTTCAAATATTGTTATCCTTCACTTTTCCTTTTCACTGTGTATTAGAATGTGACATTCTTAGAAATTAAAAAGTCTTTAATGTGGGACGCTTTAGTACTGTCATTTCCACACCTGCAACAATGAAGCAAACCATGGCCACTGTACAGCACCAGTACAACTAAAAGCCACAGAATGCTTTATTTCAGTACTGACATTAAACAGTTATTTTTAATTAGGATGTGTTGAAAGTCCCAGTTTCATGTCTTGCATGATGCACGTGGCTTTCAGTTTAGCCCGAGACACTGCTCCAGACACTCATTTTCACCACACACAATTCCTTCCGTGTTAGAAATGCTGCTGATTCTCCACACCCTGAGGTCAGGAGAGGTCAGCATTGGAGCATGTGCCTACACGTGATGGAATAGGGTCCTAGAATAAAGGCTGCCTGAGGTTTGTCCTGCTAGGAGGGTCAGTTTTCCATTTTTGGGATGGTAAACTTCATATGCAACGAGACAGGAAATTTCAGAGGGAAACTGGGATAATTAAAATAATCTTGTTTGGGCCATTGCCAATTCTTTCATCTCAGAAAACCCTGCTGTAGATGAAGATCCTGTAAATTAGTCTAGTCTGAATAGCTCTCATCTAACATTTTTGAACATTGAACCTTAGTGAACATCTAAAATGCAAGGGCATTTCTGTGGGACAGTTTGAATACTTTTGGTTTCATAATTTATTTTTTTCTTTATTGGCTGTTCCTTGAGATCAAGGCTGGACTGAGTGGATCTTCAGGTTAGTGTGGTATTTCCTCATGTAGATTGCATCACAAAACTACTCCAGAAGAAGGTATTTTCATGAGCAAGACTTGTATAAATTGTGAAGAAAAAAAGTTTTGCCCGGAAAAGCTGAAATAGAGATTTAAATATTGCACAAGCTGGATAGAATTAAAGCTACTCTTGTTTCTCAGTTTCTAAATCTAGAAGCCATAACGTTTTCTCCTCCTGTGCTTAATCTAGAGTGTTTGTTACAAACCACCTTGTCTGCATGCCAAGAGATTGCCACAGAGAGAAACAAATTGCTTCTGATGACAGAGGCAAATCTTGTTATTCTGAAAATTATTCCTCAGGCAGCTTCTTGGTAACTTTGTTTTCCAGATGATTCCTGATGAATCAGTGGCAGCGACTCAGAGGAAACAGTTGCTCAGAGAGTTTTGCTGTGGTGACACCGGTGTAAGGGCAGGGAGTGTGCCTGGGAGCCTGGCAGCTGGCTGGGAGCACCCACGAGCCAGTCCATAGGTCTCATTCCATACATCCCCTCAGCAGTACTTATGGAGAGCCCTTAGATGGTGCTGTATGGCAGCGCTCAGCCCTTCGGCACCTCCGCTGCCTTAGGGATGCCTGTGCCCCACCTCAGGGCTCAGTCTAAAGAAGGTGAAAAAGCAGTTTCTGGGCACTGTTAATTAGGATGAGTAAATGAAATCTGTCAGCAGAGACATATTAAATATTAAATTCAAACATGGATTTCAATGGCTGCCGTAATTTAATTCTTATAAACTTGAATCATGTCATGCTTAAACATCCATGCCAAATGTATTGCTATCTGTAAAACAAAGGGCTTTAAAATAATAGTTCAGGAGTTTTTGAGGGCATTTGAGGATCATCCTGATGGAAGAATGGTGTTCACCCTGGGAACTTCCTCATGTAAATATGGGTGTGGTGCTGTGGCTTTCAGGTTAAATATTCCATGCTGTGAAACTCACTTCATTTGTGAAGAATTAGAGATGCAGATTTAGGAATTTGAGTTGTGCTGTCAATTACAAAGGAACTGCAATGGAATTTCCTCTGGCAGGATGGGTTTCAAGCCACAAAGTAAATTTTACTTGGAAGCTGTTGGTTAAATTATTGAAGAGAGTTATTGGACAGCTCTCAAATACTGATGGTATCTTTTGTAACAACATAGGAGAGAAGTGAGGTGTTGAAAACAAATTGATCTCTGCCCATTGGAAAAGAGTTATGTGACTGGTTTTTTCCCAAGTTGGGAATATAGCCTTCCTATAGTTTTACTGCATGCTTATGCATGTTCCTGTGTTTTGTGAGTGTTTTCCACCTGTTCCTGCAACTTGAGGGGGTTACGCCTGGGAATACTCTGCCAAAGCAAATGAAATATGCACATGAAATAGTTCATGTTTTCAGAATGACTTCATTTAGTCATGACTTTTATTTATTTAGAGAGAGGGAGAAAGAGCTGGTGTTGTTACAGTCTCTGCTCTCTCTGCGCTATTTTTTAATCTCTGAACCTTTCTATAACCCAGCTTTTTTTTTTTGACATTTGAAATGTCCCAGGCTTCATACACTGAGTATCCTCTCGTGCCAGTAATTCTCATCCTGTGGTCGCTGCATGCTGTTACTTTAGGTGTATCCTTTACCATTGTGTGGCTTGTTAACATTACCCTGAAGTCTGCTGCCATGTAGGTGGGACCAAGCACTGAGATTTTCTTTCTTGTGAGTTGAGAAAGAAACTCTAGCTTGAAAACACTGACAAGTTAAACGTTACTGCGTGGTGATTTGTAGCCTAAAGCTGGTGGCTATAAATTCTCACCTGTGAAAAGAGAATCTTGTAGCTCTGCACAATATGTTCTTCCAGCTGCAGCTGAATTTCTGCTCTGTTAATATCCTTAAGCAGCTGCAGCAGTGTGTCACACTGATCTGGCATTCTGCATCCCCAAAGCTCTGCTCAAATATTTGAACTTAGTAAGGCACTCCACTGAGCTGAGAGGGAGGCGAGTGTCGCTATGACTTTGCAGAAAAAGAAACAGCACCTGGGAGGTTAAAGCAACTTTCCCTGACCATGCAGCAAGTCAATGGTGGAGCTGGAATTACAGCTCAGGAGGTTCTTGGCTTGTGCTACACCACGCTGTGGAGAAAGGTCATTTCCCAAAATAGTGCAGAAGGTTTGTTATTGATAATAGGGCAACAAAGGGCTCTAGATGTATTAATAGGTCACTGTGTACTGCCCTTAGTAATACATAATTTAGCAACCTTGCAAAATGGGCTACATCATATTTTTCTGCAGCAGTATCACTTTCACAGTTAGTTTTGTCTGCTGTACTCTGAATAGGTATTTTTGTTTTGGCTTTTCTAACACAGTTTTATTTAAAGTAAATAGGGACATGTACTAAGTAGGCAAGAAAAGCCTCCTGGTTAGCAGCCACATTAAACTGCAATATCCAGCTCGCCTTTCGGGTCAGCACAGCTCCTCTGCCACTTGTAAGCCACTGAGCAGAGCTCTGTCTGCCTGAGGAGAACACAGAGGTGATGGAGGATTTTGGTGGCAATCATACCTGGCAGTGCAGGAGCTGAGCTGCAAGGATGGGAGCCCACAGAGCTGCCAGGTTTGGTGATGGCCTTAGGCCTTCCAGGGAGGAAAGCAAACCCCATCCCCGCTCACTGGAACAGAGTAGAGGGTGCTGATACTTGTGAAGAGGTTTTCATTGAGATTTGGTCCCAGCTGTTCCTCAAATGATCTTGGGGATGGAGTATTGGGTAGCTATTGTTGGATCTTGCAGATTTTTATTTGAATCTGCCTTTTATAAAATGCTGTTGATCCCCTTTGAACTTTTTTACTTCAGCAGTGTACTTACTGAAGGATTTTGTTTCTTCTCAAAATGAATTATTTGACCTGCTAAGTTATTCAGCAAATTCAAAAGTACTGAGTATGAAACAAGTTAATTTTTTCACCAAGCATGCAGGTCTATGCATCTGCAATGGAAAGAAGAACAAAATGGTGTTTTGCCTTAGCCAAGTCTGAAGAATTGCAGTGAATAACAGTGGGAAGAATGACATTCACAAAGCAACTTTATTCAGTCTCATTATGGTTTGAGTTTGGGTGAAGAGTCTCCAACAGGGAACACCAGGGGAGGAAATGTGGAAGCCAAAATCTGTAAGGAAAGTTAAGCAGAGCACGTACAGCATACAGAGATGGCAAGGGTGCTGTTCTCATCTTCATTTCTGTGGATATATGTATTTGAATTAACGAAGCAATGTGAGCTTTATGTGCTGCATTTGCTTTTTAATGCTTGTTGGTTGAAGTAATTGGATCTATTGTTGTGGGCACTGGGAATGCCAGCTTGGCTCTTTCAGTCACTGGCTTGTGAACATGACCTTCTGGAGGTCAAAACACTGGAGAGCTTGCTCTTTCATTCTCAGAGGTACCAGTCGTAATAGTTACTGTTTTGAAAAAGCAATGTAGATGTTCCCTGCCTTTATCTAGTGTGTTGTTTGTACTGAACTGTGGTGTGTTTTTTCTAGTGTTTTGTTTTGGGTTTGTTTTACTAATTCATCTCTTCGAGTATCTTCTAGTGAATTCAGAGTTTTTGAAGTTTGTTTGCCTTTTTTTTTCCCCTTTGTATGTGTTTTGGTTTGTTTTTTTTCAACCACAGCTGAGTTTTCACAACTGAAACTGGTTGATCAGAGATTGAATTGTAAATGTTAGTGGGTTTTAGTGGTTGGTACTTGACTAGGCGTCCTGTTTTCATTCTTCCTGATGATAAAGTCAGCCATATGTAATTAAACAGTCCCACATAAAACAGGGTACTTTTAGGGAGAGACAAAAAAAACCCTCTGGTGACTGATGCCAAATGATTCATGGCAAATGCTAATGGATACATAATTTCAGCATTGACTACATCTGCCTTCCTTACTAGGGAACCCAAGAGAGACCTGAGTAAAACATCCAATAAAAAAAGAGACAAATTATCTCTCTAAAGAGTGTTTCTGTTCATGCTCCTGGTCTGGGCAGTGAGAAGCTTGAGTCCTTGTGGCAGAAAGGGAGGTTTCAAGGTCTGTGTGGTTTGAATTTTCTGGCATCAGATGGCTTTGTGGTTCTTCATGGTATGAATCCTTTTCAGGAGCTCAGGGAGTTGCTGTCAGTCCTCAGCTTTCCTCATACAAACCTGTCAAAATATACAGGATTAAAGCACCAAGCATGGCATAAAACAACCCATAGATTTTGTGGCCCATTACTGGATCCGCTGGACTTAGAGCAAAGCAATCACAGCACTGGTGATTAGATTGCCTACCGTAAAATTCCTGAATGGTTCACATGGGGATAGTTGTGCTTCCTCAGAATCTCTTTTATTTCTCCCTAAAAGCTCACCAGGATATAACTAGCACGTTGCCCCTATCAAAGATTCTGTTTTAGCTGATTTGAATATGTTTTTTCCCAGTCTTTTGCCTTCTTGCACCATACTGCTCCTTAAAAATGCTCACATTACCAGCTGAAATCTGCATCTGCTGTAGGGATTCTGTTTGGGATCTGTGGGTAGGCTTACTCTGTCTAGGTAATGGTGTGGTTTTTCTGGAGGGAGGAGAGTGTAGACCTCCTTAAAACTGAACTCCTGCTTACAACAGATTTGAGTATTTTTGTGTCGTGCTAGAGAGCCTTATTTTTTTTGTGCTGCTCTGTGGCTTGATCGGGGCAAGCAGTGTGTTGTATATCTGCCTGCACTTGTTTGGAATTGATGCTGTGCCCTGGGTGTTGTGCTCAGATTTACAGCTGAGGTAAAAAGAACAACCACTTGTTACCATCTTTTTTCCCCCTCCTCAATGTGTCAAACTGCTCTATGGTCCTTTGCAAGCATTGGTCCTTGGCTGCTCAGGACCAGGGAAAACGTGCTAAACAAAGTGGTGAGCAGAGTCCTAAATCGTCTCAGGTCTCATTTCCTTCAGGGTTCTGCATTTCTGACTCTTATTGGCAAGGGTTTTTTTCAATGCTTTGCAACAGGCGAGAACTACTGAGGATATAAAATGTTTTGTAGCTGGAGAAGCAGGGCTGGGAAAATTAGGAGTCCCAGCTGTTGTGTAAATAGCTTTAAGGGCATAACTTTTTTGAAAAGGCCTGTTTCTGGTTAAGTCGTTCAAGGCATTACTCTTAGTCAGGAAACCTGTTTTCTGTAGCCCAAACAGATTAAAATCTGTTTGGATCATCCCACACACACTTTTTTTTTTTGCCTTGATATCTTTTGTTTATGTGGCATGGCCTTGCTAAAATTATCCATCCCTCAAAGCTTCCTTCTACTCATACTTTTAGATTCTTGTGAAGGTGTATTGTATCATTCACACAGTGAATTGTATTGTGTATTGTTCTCCTTTTCCTTATTTCTCTCTGTAGATGGAAAGCTGCTAGGGCTGGGGTGAAATCCATGCTACCTTTGATTACTAAGGGCGAAGTCCCACTTTTGCAAAGCACTTTTCTTTCATTTCTTTACCCACTCTGTATCTTTGCATCTCTGTTTTCTGACTTGTTTGGCAAAGGCTGACCCCCTCTCTAGCCTGAGAGGGCAGTACTGGCAGAGGTACCTCACAGGTGCAGCCTCTTCACCAGTGTTAGATAAGGGAAAATGCATTTTTCATCTGGAGTTGGAAAATGATACACACTGTAGTCCCTTGCCCAAAATCCTGGCTGTTTCTCTTCAAGAGATGCTGAGCTTATATCATGCATCTGACTGGCTGATGCCACAGTATGGAGCCTTTATTTATAGATGTGTATAAATAAAATCAATCTTCTTCTACAAACTGTCAAATTGTATTTCCCAAAAGCTGAGGAATCTGCAGTCTATTAAATCTGGAGGTAATGAATGAGCCCAGCTCTCTAAAAAGAGCACCTTTTGTTCAGAAAGACTGCTTTGTTTTAATCTGGCTGCTGACATGAGTTGTCTGCAGTTTCTTCCTACAGCAAAAAATGAAAATATTGTTTTTGATGCGTTAAAAAAGTTGCTGCACTGTGGTATTTAGTGTAATTATGTTAAATCATGTTTTGAGTTAAAGAGATTCTGAACAATTGAGGGGGTATATTATATGAGCACAGACAAACCAAGATGTGCAGGCAGGGGAAGAGGAAGGATAATTACTTAAAGAAGGTGTTCCTATTTCCCATTATTTGTGCAGGGAAGAGGGTAGATCATTGGTAGCAGGTGCCCTGAGCAGTTGGTATGGCTGCTGTTCACCTTTTCAGGATGTGGGTTTGAATTACAGTGTTCTGTTTGATCACTATCAGGAAAAAAGAACCACATTTTGCGCTGAAGTACCTCAAGGTTAACTTCCATGTCTTATAAATTAAGAAAAAAACAGCTGCTTGTCTTCATGGCCAGCCTATGAGACATGAAGGATGCATTACCCATTTCCTAGTTAAGCTGCATTCATCTGTTTTCTGACACCTCTCATACCCAAAATAACCTGCAGGCTCTGTCAGGGCACAGCCATGTTGAGCTTGCTGCTGAGAAAGGGTTGGTTTCAGGACCTTCCTACAGCTCTTTGATTAGAGTCTCAAACTCCTGCCTCTCCATTCCTGGAGAGTTTTTTTGCCAATCTCAGGTCCTCCCTGTAATGAGCTGAAGACTGGATTGGCTTTGTCACATGCTTGATTTTCCACTAGCAAGAGAAACTGTGCTAATTGCCAAGAACCCCACAAGATATATTGTGCTGGGCCCAACAGATGGATGGTGTGAGGACAGGCTGCTGTCTTCTCTTGCTTCTGCCCAGTGTCCCACATTGCCTGCTGGAGTTGAAGAGGGTGAGACTTTTCCCCTGCACTTAGCAGCAGTCTTAGTCTGTGGCTGGAAGGTTTCCCTGTCTTCACTCACCTTCCTGGGAGATCTTTCAAAGACCTTTGAAAGAGGTGGGAGGGCATCTTTCCTTGAGGGTATCTTCTTCCTGGCTTTCCTCTTTATAACCAGGAAGGAAAGGGTAAACAAGAATACCATCAGAATTCAAGTTGAATGGATCCTTGGGGTGGTGTAAGATGTCAGATTTCACTTGGCTTGACCGACAATATTTATTGTGTTCTTGGGTGTTGGAAGTGCTTTTTCCTTTTTTGTTTACAGGAAAGAAGTCTTCAGAAAGTCCCTTGCAGAAAGCTTGTGATGAGATGATGTGAGGGACTTGGCAGTCTTACACTGGAAGCAAGATAATTGATCTGAGTTTGTTATGACACTGCAACTTGTTACAACAAGCAGTCCCCCCTCTGCAAGAGTAGAGCAAGAGGAGATCAGGTATGTGCACTTCTGCTGGGGTGGAAGTTCTCTGGCTTTCAGCGTTTGCACAGTAAATTCAGTGTCAACATACGTACAGACAGCAGATCTCAGAGGAGTCAGAGGTAAATAGCCTGGCCTTTTTGAGGTTACTAGAAAGAGCTGCAGAGCTAAGGGATTTCTTCTGAGTTTTTGGCTTGTCACAAATTGGCAGATGACTGGGGAGGAGGTAGTCCCTGGTCATTTGGCAGTGCCAAGAGCAAGCTTTTAACCATGCAAGCTTCTAGCAGGTTAGGTAGCATTCCCACTAGGTATTTCAGAGTCCTGGCCTCTTGGATGCCAGTGACAGTTTTGGGTGATCTTTTTTATTTATATCTGGTCACTACCTCAGTTCCTCTCTTAGACTAGCCCAGGAAACTAAAAAAGCTCAATGGGAAACAGATTTTCTGAACAGTACAAAACCATACCCCATCCCTTTTCTTTTGGCTCTTTAAATGTGGAGGATTCTTGAAGTCTCTACCACCAAATAAGAGCCTGGATCTTGACAAACTATTGATTAGGTGACAGAAAATACTAATGACAACACTTGTGACTTGGGCTGCCAGTGGCAAATACAACAGTTGAGGAACTGGCTATTAAAATGACAATCAAAAATCCTGATGGAAAATGTCTAGTTTCTAAAGAATGCTCAGGAAAAAACTCTCTGTGTACAGGATTTTGGGAACCAGAACCAAAGTTCTGGTTCAGTTGGTCAGAATGCGGCCAGTAGCCAGTTTGTCAGGAAGCACAAAATCTGCTCCAGAGTAAATTCCTATGTCTTTTAAAACTTGTCTGACAGCAAAACATTCTGCTGGAAGAAACCTCTGAGCAATGCCAGTTTATGGACTCTAATTTTTTAATTCTGGTTTCCTCTGAAGTTTAGTCAGTATCATTTACCCCGAGAGCAGGATACTGGCTGGAAATGAGAAATGGAAGGGCTGATCTAGCAGGGTCAAAACCCTTTTGTCACCCATGGAAGTGAACTGGGAGCAGAATGAGCTTTTCATGAAGGGCCTAGAGGAGGGTAACAGTGATGTTCACAAGTATGAAGTGCTTGTAAAGCAGACCTGCTCAGCCAAATTAAAGAAGGTGCTTGGGAGAGCTTTAGATGGTGGTACACACATGTAGACATGCACAAGAACCTTTTGTGGTGCACATGGCATTGTTTTCCTGTTAAAATTGATTGTGAAGGAATATTAAATATGCAGCTGTTAGCTTTAATAGACTAGCCACAGGAAAGTAACAATGTGAAGGTGGGGAAGAAGATTGGTCTGGCTGAATAGGGAGCTTTTGGTGAACTCAGGGAAGAAAAAGAATTTCTGACCTTTGGAAGAAGGAGCAGGCAACTCAGGAAAAGTACAAGGATGCCATTAGGTCATGTAGAGAGAAAATTAGAAAGGTGAAAGCTCAGCTACATCTCAACCTGGTCACTTCTGAAAAAGATAATAAAACGTGTCTTTATTAATTCATTAATAATAGAAGGGGGGCCTTGGAGGTCTTGTCCAACCTTAATGATTCTATGATTCTGTGAAATACATTTATCCTTGAAATATGATACCCCAACTTTTATGAAGTGCTTAAATTCACCCTTAATGTTTTCCTGGTTTGAGTTGCTGGAGGACTGAACTTCCTGGCTCTATCTTGGAGAAATCTGTCACTTTGAGTAGGAATGAAACTTGACTGATGCAATCTTATCACAGTATCACCATATAAATGGATCTTATTTATTTTTAATTGAAATGTCAACTTAAAAGATGCAGTGCATATTTTTAAATCACACTGACATTATATTTAGATCTTTTCATTAAGTTCTGGGTATGCAGTCCCATTAAAAATAGGTAGCTAAGTATAAAAACATGAAGACTTAATGCTTGCTTACTAAATATTCCGAGTGCAAGTGGGCATTGCTCTGGTAACACCTGTGAATAGAGCTATTCTGGTACATTTTAAAAGTGCCACTGGCATGAGTGACAGCCACCAATGTATTCATATTATTTCAGAACCCTGCTGATGGAAGGAGCTTTCCTGCAACTATTCATCTTTACTTACAGTTGCATCCCATTTAAAATGTTTTTCTCAGTTTCAGGAAAGAAAGATCCAGTGATTTTTATTGCTGAGACAAGCACTGCTTCTAACTGTGCTGGAATGCAGTTGCACACTCTGTACTCGAAGTCTAGATCCCAGGGAAGTGTCAATCCCTGCAGTCGAGGAATACCAGACATGGATAGTTTGTCTTAATTTATTTTGCTAGTTCTAGCCCTGAGCAGGGCCTGGCCTGGGCTCGTGTGGTAATTTGTGACAGCTCGAGGCAGTGAGCGCAAACTGGGAGAAACCTGCTCCTATTCATTGATGGAGTCCTGCACAACAAACCAAAAGTTTTTTTTTTAACTTGTGTGAGCACCTTAGTCACAGCTTTGACCCTCCCAACTGGCTTCCTGTTCAATCTCTTAAAAAACAAATTCTTCGGCCTGGCATGTGAATGAACATTCCAAGCTTAAATAGCAGGGAAAGAATCAAGAAAGTATTTGATGCTTTGTTGACCAGCCAGGAAGCAAGGCCTATTTTTGGTTTTGGTCACTTTAGGCTGTGCTGCAAACATTGGCATGGAGGTCTAGGGGCTCAGCAAGAGAACATTTTTCTCTTCTTTATTTAAACAGGCACATTCCCAGAAGAGTAACAATCCAAAGTTTACACTTGCAGTGAAATGCTGTCTGAGAAGTGCTGGAAAAAGAGAGGTATGTGATAGAAAGTAGAGGTCTGAAAAGTAAAGTAGAGCAGAACTAAATGCAAACAGAAGAGGAACTTCTACTACAGAAACTTGAAGTATTTTTCAATTAACTATCGCCTAAATTGGAAAAAAGGGAAGGGGAGGTTGACTTTTTTTTTACTATTGTGCCATATGTTGGTTTTAATCATGGCTAAGGTGGAGGAAAATGAAACAATTAAAAAAAACCCAAAACAAACCAAAGCAAAACTGAGCATGGAAAGCCCTTCCCCATTTTAAAACGAGAAATAGGCTGCCACAGGCTGCAAAAATAGTGCCATACTATCACTTGATGTTCTGCTCTTCTCCTGTACAGTTGGGTTTTTTGGAGGGGCTGCTTTATTTTCCTTGGTTTTGTTGTTTTGTTTTTTTTTTAACTTAATAAAACATTTCCAATCAGTGCATTCCCCTACCTCTGCTCAGCTCCAGCTCTAACTTTCCTTTCTTTTCCTTTTTTTCCTTTCTTTTTTCCTTTCTTTTCCCCTTTCTTTTCCCCTTTCTTTTCCTTTCACTGTCATATATGTAAATCAAACCACTGCCAGGTTGGTCAAAGACAGGTGTTGTGCACATGTGGAAGCCCAAGAGCCGCATTTCCAATGTATTGCCTGGCATCCAGCTACTGGATGGCTTTCTAGGATATGTTCCCAAGAGCTCTGCAAAGAGCTCAGCAGCCATGTAAAATCCTGGTCTTTGGTTCAGATGGAACCTGTGAGCTCAGCCAAGGTGTGCCCCCATCCTTTTTCCAAGGGCTCTGGCTGGACACTGAGGCATCGGCTGCCCCATGTTCAAGGTTAGCTGTCACTTCAGGGATTTCTAATTGCTTCTCAGGGAGTTCCTAAAACTTTGGTGCAAGAGAAGATGCCTTTTTCTTTTGCAGACTCCTTGAGTGCTCTGTGCTGGGCAGATGAGGTACCATTTGCTGCAGCTCCACAGACACCATGGTGGCTGGCAGACTCCAGGCAGGAGTGATTGCCCTGATGTTTTATTAGCTCCCAGAAAATATATAGCAGGGAAAGAGGCCACGCAGGCTCCAGCACGGTCTGCCTGAGCTCTGACCCCTCGGGCAAGAGGCTATATTGCTTTTACAGCCAGCACTTAACCTTGCTGCTGAGACTTGTCAACAAGGAGGCCAATTAGCAGCAGATAAGATGGTGGATGATATAATGCAGATGTCTGTCTGTTAGGAGCATAACTGATGTATTTTTAACACAACAAGGATCTGAAAACACAGCTCTGCATAAATGATGCCATCCCCTCCACTGTAGAGAAGCACTCTCTACAGTGAAGTGTTACAGAAAATTGTAGGTTTGTTGTTTTGGTTTGGTTTGGCTTTTACCCCCCACCCCCAAAATTCTCTCTTAAAGCCTTTTTCTGCTGGGCTCATGATGACTGTGGCATGTGTAGGATTGTAAGAAATAACTACTTGAAAAAATGCCAATTTTAAGTTTATTTTTTTAAACATATATTAAAAATGTACATAGATTTGGAATGAAAATGGGGCACTTCTTGTTTTGCTGAAAGGGTCAGTACACAACTGGAGCTGTTTTCTATAATCACACGTGGATATTGGAGTATTATCAGAAAACACAGATGAGGGGAGCTTGAGTTAATTGATTAACATCGTGAAGGTCTACAAGCATGTTATAGCCACCTGCTGCAAAGCACAGGCACTCCTTATCACATCTCAGCATGTCACACTAATACCCCTATTTGGGTGCACACAGGGGCTTTCTGTCAGACTAAAGCTGCAGGGGCTGATTGCAGACAGTTTATATTTTGGTTGAGACTGGGCCTGATCTTTTAAACAAAAGCTTATTATATATGACTCAAGGGCTGGAGCTACTACAAGACTTGCACTTAACTGCTAGTTGACTACTTAGGCAGTCAGGATAATTCAGTAAGATAATTCAGTCCCCTCCCAGCTTATTTTAAGTAATTCTGCAGTCTGATTTTGGTGATTTAGAACTTACTTAAACAATTAAGCCACTTCTGCGTGGAATCACTGAATGGTTTGCATTGGAAGGGACCTTAAAGTCATCCAGTTCCAACCCTCTGGCCATGGACAGGGACACCTTCCACTGGACCAGATTGCTCAGAGTCCCCTCCAGGCTGGCCTTGAACATTTACAGGGATGGGGCATCCACAGCTGCTCTGGGCATGATTTGCATGATTGCCTTTTAATTGCTAGGATAACTATTTAAGTCTAGTGCAAAAAAAACTCCACAGAGAGTATCACTGTGTATTTTCTATTACAGATACAGCGTGGGAGGGAAGAGAGAGAGAGACACCACCTCCTCTTGAGAGACACCATGACTTACCAACTCTGTGTCAAAGCTTTTCTTTCAGCTAAGGAGTCATCAGCAGAAGAGGAGCAGTGAATTGCAACACCCAGCCTGTTAACAGTAACATGTACAAGGTACTGATAAAGGCCCAGAAAATTAGTATCCACACCTCAGTAGAAATAAATGTAAGAAGTTTTTTCAGTTGATTAGACCTTAACACTGCTCTAACTGAGGGAAAAAGGCAGTCCACATGCATTTAATGTTAACATTCATATATCTGAGGATAATTCTTATCTAATAAACACCCAGATTATTTTCTTTCATTGGTTAGTGTATAAGTAGTCTAACTTCCTTTTAGGATGTTGAGTATCTTTTCTTATTCAGTGGAGTCAGGAGTACCTTTGCTTCTTGGTAATTTGTCTGCTCTTAGGGTTTCCTTCTTTAGTGTCCTCTGTGTATTTTAATTATTCCAATAATCTCTGGTTAAAAACCCAGGTTTTTCCAAAATGCTGATAAAATGGGGACACAATATTTTTACAATTAAAAAAAAAATTATTTTCATGACAATGTTTTAGTGTACTGTGTTCTTTGATTCACTGCTTAGCTCATCTTCAAGGAAGTTTCCCTGAGATCATTTGGGCTACTTCCAAGCAAGAGCAAGTCCACCAACCTACTGCTTGAGAATCTGATTTTTTTGAAATGCATGACTGAGCAGAGTGCATAGAAGAGGAATTATCCCCCTTGCATTACAGTCCTGGAAGGTTTTTACAAGCACAGAGCCTACAGAGTGAAGTCCTGGAGCTGTCCTAGGGACTATTTGCTGTATTTCTTCATCAGGAGTGAGAGCCAGAGCTTTCCTTGTCAATTTCAAAATTGAAGATTGATATCATTGATAAGAAGAAAAAAGGGAAGATATTATCTTCTTGACTTTTAGGAGAATTCTTTCTCCTTCCCTCCAAATCAACTCTAGATATATTTAAGGTGAGAAAAGAGAAGAAGGAAAACCAAAAAGAAACCAGAATATAGCCAACCTTTTTAATTAGAGTATATTGTACTTCCAAACTGGATACACTAGAAATTGGCAATGCAACATAAGATGCAAAGAAATATACCAGTTACTGTCAAAATGACCCTGTACAGCCTTATAATGCAAAAAGCTTTATACAATACAAATTTTTATTAATGTACACAAACCTTGACAGAATGATATTTGAACATAATACAACAAGTAAAAAAAAAAAAGAAGAAAGAAAAAAGTGCTGAGAACTTTAACCGAATTACTGGATGGAAAAACACATGAGCTTTCATTAAAGAATGCATAGTGAAAACCAGTATGAAATTACCTTTATGGTGGGGGGAATTTATCAGAACTGTTGGTCATTAATCAGTAGGGGGAACCTCTGGAGAACATTCCTGTCTTTAGTCTTGAACTGCGAACAAGTTATTTTCATATGCAAGAGCTCTGATAAATAGTGTATTTTTTTTCTTAAAAAAATAAAAACCTCCTAACACACTTTTCCTTACAGAGAAAACTTCTATAACTTGCCAGAAAGATTGAATTTATCCTTTCCAAAGTGCTAAACAAATTTCCCAGGTACACTAAACATTGCCAGGTCAGACACTGGTGCAGTGGAACATGGTCAAAACACGTGGCGGTCGCATGCAGGCAGCTCATTCTTGGAAGTTCCAGCCCTATTTAAACTGCCATTTGCTTTAGATACAGTGGTCTGCTATAATATTCCTATTTCTTCTTCCTCCTGGACAGCTGTACTTTACCTGTAGTTGGTGTGAAAAATAAGCTTTTTGATTTGGGAGTGTTTGGTTTTCTGTGGTCAGAGATGCACGTGTGGAGTGTATTTTACAGAACTGGTAGAGCTGCTGGATACAGATTACAGATTTCATGCTGTCGAGATAGTAACTATTTTATGCTCTGAGTACTTACCAACATAGTATTTCTGTTTTGTCTGTACTCCCAGGGACGCATGACCAGGAGTTCTGATGGAGTAAAGCATGGTGAGCAGGGCCCTGAGTTAGGTAAGTTGTTCACAAAGGTTTACACAGTTTGGAGCAGATGAGTTTTCTTCACTGCATAGACAGAACCGCCACATGCTCGTTAGAACCAAGACTGGCTGCTGGAATGTAAACAAATGGTGACACTTCTCTGTCCTGTAATTAATAATGCCAAATGATAACCTGCTATAATTTTGGATATTTCCCCCTTGTAACTAGCTTCCAGTATGTTAACAGGAGCACACAGATTCAGATGTCCTCCCCAAACAGGAACAATTTGGTCATGACAGTGGAGAATGTTTGGCCATCTCAGTATAAAACAAATGTAGGAATCTTGCAAATAGGTTAAAGTGATGCAAGTTTTGCATCCAAAAAGTCTTTCTACACAAGCTTCATTTAAGAACTAAAGAAGAGTTACATTTCTAGTTGCCCATATGGCTAAGAGCCCTTGTGGACTAGAAATGCCTTCCTGAACTGGGTCGTTGCTTTCCTGCTGTCATGAACAAGGGGTGGTTGGATCCCCCCATCCCACAACAACCTGCAGCAGAAGTTCCTTCAGGACAGCACGAGGGTGGGTAGATAGCATGAAAGATGTGACTCAGGGCACCTCCTACAGTGGCTTGGCCAAGGGACAGGGAGGGGACTGTGGCAAAAGCTAGGTCAGATGCTTCTAATAGCTGGTAAAAGACAGCCAGATCCAAATCCAAGAGACACCAAGGAAAACAATAATTCAGTATGAAGGCATTCCTGTACATCACATGATCATTTGGAAATGCTTCACATTTCATACTTCCAATTGTAAAACAGGATGTTTTTTAATCCCGAGCTTTCTTCCTGCATATTAAGTTGTCTAAGGAACAGAAATCAATTAACAGTCAGTTAGCTTCTCTTACATTAAGCTCACTCTTGGCATGTTGAGATTAACAAAGGTTATACAACCAATCTGCATTTGCTTCTTCCTGCAATAAAGTGCTACATATAACATGTCATTTTAATGACGAGTAGGAGCATTAAATAAGTACAAAATTAGCTTCCTAGCAGGACACACTCTATCTGCCATCAACAGAAAGGAATAAAGTATTACTGATGACATGGAGGGGAGCGAGAGGACTGTCAAATTTGCAAGTACAATTGAAATACTGAGGGTATAAAAGAGAACCGTATGGTTCCAAAAGCATCTTTTTATAGCTTTATATTTCAAAGAAGTTACTGATACCTTTTCAAATAAACAGTCTTATTAACTTCAGCCCACAATTAGTTTTTTTTTCTTTTTGTTTTTTTTTTTTTTTTTGCAAGTGAGAAACAAACTAGTGCAAGACTAAAGCACTGTGCAAAACTGCCTTTATTTTTTTAGTCTGAGTATTTATACCCAGAATTTATCCATACCCTTTTTTAAATCCCCTTGTTGGATTTTTTTCCCACCATAGAATTCTAGTTATACAAGTTGTTCCTGCAAACTAAAAGGTAACCACTGCATAATACAGTATATATATAATATTTATATGCCCTTTTAAAACAAAAGATGTATGCTGTGGCCCACAGGCAGGTGTTTGTCACACCTGTGTAAGAGCTGAGAATTGGGCCTGCTGTGTGGGTGTGTGGGCTGCACACACTGCTTGTGTGTGTGGACTTACACACACTTTTCATTGTCATGCTCTCATCCTGCAGTGCTGAAAGCAACTTTTTTCCTCATCAGTTCTACCCCAAATCCTCAAACCTTGACAACTGAGTACAAGGCATCAAACAACTAAAGGAAGCTGCAAACAGCACTGAAATTATACACCATTCCAAACATTACTCCTTCCACAGTTCCACAGTTCAGGGGGAGGCAGGGGGAAGGCAGGGAGTGAGTGTGTGAAAAGGGGAAAAGAAGAAGGATTAAATAAGCCAATCCAAGGGATGTGCAAAAGCAATGTCATGGCACACTACAGGCAGACTCTCTTCCACGCACCCGCACGCACACAAAGCCCAAAAATAAAATGCATCAATATGTCATCTTACAAGTGCTGATTGCCAATAAGGACACTCTTTTTTTTTTTCAGCTTAACAAGACAAAATAGTTTCTTAGATAAGAGTACTGGGAACATGCCTCTGAAGGTAGAAGTATGCAGTAGGTCACCTCTTGGAGATTTAATAAAGCAGCTTTCATGTCAATGCAATAAGTATACACACAGAGCCATTTGCTAAACCTTACTAATGATATAGTACAAGTGTTCGTTACCTCTTGGGGCTACGTTTTGCAGCAATGTATAACCTGCTGGGTTTGTTGGGGATTTTTGGTACAGAATGCAACTGCCCTCAGACAGTTTCTGCCCTTTCTGTTAGTCCAAGGTAGGCAAGGAAGGAGTGTTTAGGTGAAGAGGCACCTCCCGGTGCAGTCTGAGGTCTGGGTGGATGGAATGTGAGATCGTAGTGGTTTTTGGGGAAAAACATTGTTAAAGGAATAAGGTGGGCAAACTCTGAGTTCCAGTATTTATCAAAGCACAGGGAAGTGCCGTTGATGGCCAAGGCTTTCACCGCCAAGTTTGGCTCTGCCCCGCTGCCTTGTGCAGCTGACATTGCTACTGTTTGCAGAGCCTGGGAGGCAGACATGACTGAGAGGGGTGACAGAAGGTTCCTGGAGCTGTTCACTGGTAGGAGCGGACTGGCTTCCTTGGAGGTTGAATACTGGCCCTTCTTCTCCTCTTCGGAGCAGTCCCCATTCTGGTGCTTCTTCACGTGGCGGCTGAAGACGAAAGGGTGGGTAGTCTTGAACAGGCACTCGTCGCAGCTGAAGGTCTGGCGTGGAGCGTGCTTCAGTTTCTTGTGCAAGTTGAGATTGTCTTTGCGTTTGCAGCTGTAGCTGCACTGGTCACAGTGAAAAGGGCGCTCGCCGGTGTGGACACGCACGTGCTCGATCAGCTTGTTGGCTGTCTTGGACAGGTAGCCACACTGGTCACACTTGTAATGGTTGCCAAGGCGGTGCTCGCGGATGTGCATCTCCAGCTCCAGCTGGTTGGCTTTCACTGTCTGGCAGATCCGACACTTGTACTCCATCTTGTAGTGAGTCTTCAGGTGGCACTCCATGGCTGCGGGGCGGTTCGTGGAGTAGATGCAGAACGGGCACCTGGCAACACAGCAAGGAAGGGCAGGGACAAAGAAAAGAGGAGTCACTCAGCTGGCAGACCTGCATTCCTGCTTTAACCCTGTCACTCAGCCCCTTTCTGACCTACTAAGGAGGAGAAAAAGGCACTCAATTCTCCCTGTGAAGCCTCTTTCCAATATTTGGTTCACCTTGACACATCTGCTTAGAGGAGAGTTAGCCCATTTAATGCCATTCCTAGGGAAACACTGATTCACTCTGAAGGAGCATCCCTTTAACCTTCTGGCTTACCTTGATGGGGTCTTCCCCCAAAGCAGGCCGGGGAGTGCAGGGTGGGTGACTGATGTACAGGTACTTTGTGTAACGATTCCTAGTGTTTGCATGGAGTCACTTTGGCCATTTTTCCATTAAGAAGTGGTTTAAAGTGAGTGTTTACAGATGAGTATGAAAGCAGCTGTTTAAGTAAAGATGGAATAAACTTGTAATACCACATGTACAGCAGAAGCTTAGGAAATCCCTTTTATGTGACCTTGAACAATAAGCTCGCTGGGTATCCTGCTAGGAGCAGCTGAAAGCCAGGCTTTAGGATGATTTGTGGGGACTCCCATTTCTGGGAGATGAGCTAGTCATGCTGAAAGGGACATCTGCTTGGCAGTGTTTGCCTACAGCTGCCTCTGCCATGGCAGGAATTGCTCCTGTGTAGGAACAGGATGTGGGTTCTGCTTACTCACAGCAGCAAACGTCCGGCCCAGGGTGGACATGGCAAAGGGCCTCACCCCAGTTCCTGAGCCAGGAGGGGCCGAGAAGGGTAGAGGAGGGAATCATGGAAGCTTGGAAAGAAGCCTAAGCTGCACACTGAACAAGCCTCGACACCACCAAACCCAAAACACCCCGCTGTTGCTTGGGGCAGCTGAGAGGAAGTTGGTGGGGGCAGCTCCCTGCCAGGGATCTCTGCTGTATTGAACCAAGCACACAGCCTTCCACATGGAACTGGTGAGCTCAGAGCGCAGGGCTGGATAAAAACTTACAGATAAGGCACCTGGCTACTGCCTTCCAACATCCCAGCTGCCATACATCTGTATGCACTGTTTAGCAGGTCTGCTAATTGTGTTCTGGCATTTTGGATAATTTCTAAGCAGAGATCCTCTCTCTCTCTGTGTTTTCCTTGCTACATCTGGTTGCACATACAGGTTTAATATTAATCTACAAGCTAATCAAGAGATTTTTGAGGAAAGTGAGTAATAACAGGAGGACAAAGAGATACTAAAACACCTGGACACTTTTCCTGATGCACATCAAGTACTCTGATCCAGAGAGGGAGCCTGTCACTGAGGCTTCTAATGTGATTATCTCTTGCACCAGAGGACTTGGCTGTCAATGCACACATACCTCTCCTGGGCTGGGTGCTCTCTGGATCAGAATCTCAGATTTTGACCTGGAGCTGGAAGAATCATGTTTTTTTTCTCTTCCCCCACAGCAAACAGGAGACAGAAAAATACAATTTACTTAGATCTCTTCAGGCTCTTCTGGATGCCTTAAAAAAAAAATAAATCAGAGCTTTTTCTTAGATGCAGCTTTCAAGGTACCTAATTATTATTTGAGTTGGGCAGGAATATAGACTGAGAAACCCATTCTGTCAGGAAGACTTGAGTCATAGGTCATGGTTTTTCCTTGGTAAATAGAACAGATTTTATGCAGTTTAAACCAAATGTGCATTAGACAACTGGTCTGTATGTCCAAGGCAGACATCCTGTCATTCTGGCACTCCACTTATTTCTCAGTCTGGTCTTCTTCCCAGATTCAGTCATCTCATCTCAAGTGACCACAGATCCCAGTCTGTGGAACTGCTGAGCTGGAGACCAGAGGCTGCCTGGCAAACAGGACCAGTTTTCCAAAGCTGCGGCGCAAACCAAGGGAGCTGCGCGCGGTAACGTCAAATGTGGTGCGCTCCTTGTGTCCCAGCCACAGTGCACTGAAAACATCAGTCTGCTCAGCAGGAGCAACAGAAGCTGGGAGCCCTGTGCTGAACCCTAGCTGGGCTCCAAGTGATCCCAGCCTTTTTTCCTGCAGCAGCTGGAACAAACAGAGACCAGGGCCGTGCCTTTTTCATAACGTCACACTGCCTGGCCAGAGAGCAAGCATATGGCCCCAGCAGTCCCTCCTTCCCTCAAGGGTCTGACTTTGACATGAGGGCATTCTCTAGAAACACTGCTCTGCCCCAAAAGACCTTAAAGGACACCACCACAGCCAAAAACAAAGGGCTTTTTTACTTAAAAGACTGTATTACTCATTACATGTTAATTTATACAGTAGTGATTATTGTGGGGCATGCAACCAAAGCAGAAAGCATCCGAGTTATTAATTCTTGGAGAGAAATGACTTTGCATTTGAGTACACAGAGGCTAACCCTTAAGGTTGTAACTTCATACCTAGTTGCAGAAGCTGTACAGGATTTAGTTTCTTTGAGCCAGGTGCAAAACAGAGCCTGTGCTGGGTGCTCCTTTTTGTTCTGATGCTTTGAAAAAAAAAACCCTTAGTCTGCCAAAAGCTCTTTGTAGGATCCATCACATACTGTCTCCTCTGTGACTTGGAAAGGGAAAGGACCATAGTTTGTTACAGCTCCTCTGCTGCTAGGTTACCAATCTGCTGTAATGATGCAAGCCTGAAGGACAGGCCTTGGGTCATCTAAATACAAGGAAGCTCCAAATCTGGATTATTAATTAACCAACCCTTTCTGACTGATTTCCTTTTGTCCTATTCCCACAGTATTAAGGTGCTTAACACAGTAAAAGTTTGTGTACTTGCTTTCCTTACTTGAGCCCACCGGTGGGGACAGTGTGGCATTTCTTGTGCTCCAGTAATTGCTCAGGTGTCTTCATGAACTTGTGGCACACATCACACTCGAACATTCGTGTGATCAGGTGGATTTGCAGGTGACGTTCAAACATATTTTTTGTTTTGCAGACAAAGTTACAGAAAACACATTCAAAGCCTGAAAAATAGAACAGGAGAACTCAGTCCTTACACTGTGGCCAGATCGACTGCATAGAGAGTGACAGCTTGTATTTGTTAAACAGTGCTTTACCTTTCTCTGACTTCTCTTCAGTGTTCACTGAGGTCTGACTACCAGGCACTACAGAAATGACCAGCAGGTTGTTTGACCCCTTGTTTTTTGGGGTTATATCTGCATCTTCTTTGCTGTTGGCAGAGTCGCTCAGTGCTGACAGCGAAGATGAAGATGGACTGTTAGATTCACTGGGTGTCTTCCTCTCTTCAGCTGAAAAACAAAGAGCAATAACTAGTTCAGCAGATAAGATGGAGTCTCCATGATTCTGTTTTAAATTTCAGGAAGTACTTATATTTAAAGGTAGTTCAAAACAAGTCTGAAATTAATTGAGCTGATTAAAAAACCATTGTTTGGCCTCCTTCCTTTTTATTAGTGTTTAATCACAGTACATCTCTCAGTTTATCGTGCAACTGAGCGTTTCTGTGATGGTGGTGGGAAGGGATCATGCAATTCTACCTCATCACTGAACTGAAAAAAAGGTCAAGAAAACACTTTGACTATTATGAGTTCAAAAACAATGAAAACTTGTCACTTAGGAAACAGAATTTCTGTAGGTTTGGGGTGCAGAAACCTACTGGTCCAAGCTAAACTTCTCCCACCTTTCCATTTATGTGGGTCCAGTGGGTAAATTTGGGATCGAGGGTGAAGGAGAATAATCTCAGTCATTGTACTGAAGAGCATCCTCAGCAATCGTTGCAGAGGTAACAGCATGGTCTCAAGATTATGTGTTTTTATTAGGATGTCCTTCTAAAGATAATTGAAAAGCATGTTATTTAACTGGAGCTAGAGATAAACTTCTTTATGAAAGAAAGAAAGCATCAGAGCTTCCTTATGTGTGCAATAAATGTATGAAGTCCAAATCCCAAACCCTCTCACACACTAGAACTGAACAAGAGGGACAGTTCCCATATGAGAACTGCCATGAGCCAACGAGGCAAGGATGGGCAAATTATTCCCTCCCATCCATGTCCTGGTTCAATCAGAACTGTGTTAAAAGGAGACTTCACTAAAACTTCAAATTCTCCATGTGATACAGTCTCCTGATCAAGGCCTCTGCAAACACCAGCACCTGTGTACCTAACTTTAAACTGATGAGTGGCACCTTTAAGATAAAAACATAAGAATGCACTAATGAAATCTGATGACCCGAGCTGCCAATAGGGAAGATGGCTGGATATCATACAGAAAGATTCACTGACCTTGGGGACCAGAGTAATAGAAATGGAATGAAATTTAATAGCACAGAGGACGAGGTTATGACCTGAAGGGCCAGTAACAAGAATTTTTGCTACAAATGAGAAGTGCTTAAGTTAGAAACAGTCAAGGAAAACAGAAGTAGAATTCAAGCAGAACAGGAGATGAATATGAGCAATCAGTGTTGGGGAGTCTTCAAGTATGGTAAATGTGATCACAGAATGTTGTTGTGTGACCTATTCCCAGTAGCTGCTGCTGGTTTGCACTGCTACCACGGCTTATTTCATTTCACCATGTACAGCTGTGATTGCATATGTCCAGAGCAGGGGTTCCAACAAGAACATATGCAGTGAGGGATTGGTACAGCAGGAAAACTGTGTTCCATATAGCAAAAGGCTCAGTGTATATTTAGAGGGAGAGTGTTGTTCTCCAGAAATGTACTAAGGGAATAAATACTGTGGAAGGAGGGATGAAAGGTGGACTGCTGTTTCTGATAAAGGGCAGTTCTGGCACAAGAACAAAGTATGTGTATTCTAATTATCACTAAGACACACACTGGAAATTTTAAAAAGGTCCCTAATCTTTAATGCAAGAAAGTCTACAGCTGCCTGACTCTAGAAATAGTTTGTTTAAAACAATGATACTTCTTTGAAGACATATGTCATATCCTCACAAACAGTCCCTTTATGACCCGGTAACATCACAGGATAAGGAACTGGAGTCAAGTGACCCAGAAAACCCATTCTATTTTTTACTCTGTATTTGCCATATGTGTGAGCATTTGGCTGAATCACCAGCTGAGTGGCTCAGTTGGGCAGGGTGAAGGAAGAACAAGGGGGTTTTGCCTATCTTCAAAAGACAAGTAGCAGTTTCAATCTTTTAGCCACAATAGGAAAATACAGCAGAGCACAGCTCACTTTTGAGCTCTGAGGCTTTTCACATAGCTAGGGGTGGTGTTTCTCATTTGCCTTGAGCTCCTCTTTATGAAATGAAGTAGTGCTGAGAGCTATGCTGGCATAAAATCCCTTGAGAGCTTTCCAGTAGTTCATATTTCTGTAGTTACATTTAACTTATGTATCTGTCAACACAACCAATTGTATTCTTCTCTCCCTTCTTCTTCATCAGTCCTGTTTTCCCAGTTTTATTCCTGGTAGGACAGGAAAAGCAATTTAGCGGTGGAAAAGTTCTGCTGGATGCAATTCAGGTTCTGTATTGTAAACACAAGTGTGAGTAGTTCGTGGCAGAAAAATGCTTCTGCCTGGTCTTATAAGAGAAATTAATTAAAAGGATTCCCATTTTCTTCTCCTTAAATTATGCCAGACTTCATTAGTTGGACTAAGCATACGGAGCTTGTTTGAAAACTGCTATTGCTCTTATCCTTGGCTATTAAGTGAGCAGGACCAGGGAGCGAGCACGACTCATTCTGCTATTTAATATAAAGTTACGTTTATGGTGTTGCTGAATCACAGTGCCAACTAAACATCAGCGAGAAATTCCAAACTGATGGACTGTGGGGGCAAACACAGTAAAAAGCAAAGCTCAACAAAACGTTTATTTCAGACTTACAGCCAGGTATGCACAATTAGCCCTCAAAGTCACCCTATCATCGCTGAAGCCAAAGCAGGATTTTGATGAAATAGTAAACCAGTCAGAAAAACAAATGAAATATGCTGACTCCAACAGGGGAGGGGATTTGGGGGATAAGAGGAATAGGAAGAAGAAGGGCTAAGTAGTCCTTAATTTATTTCACTAAGCTTGAAAATTGATCCGCACTACCAGATTATTTGCCTGGCTGGAGTCCAATTCACTTCAGCTTTGAGAGATCAGGCCTTAATTAGCAAGCATTTCAGTGAAAGCAGAGTGCTAATGGGAAGTGTGAAGGTTGCACCTAAAAAGCAAGGAAGAGAGAGATCACTGCAGCTGGGAGAGAGGGATCATCACCTGTGTGCTTGTTGTTGACATGAGCCTTCATATCTGCCTCTTCCATAGTGACAAAATCGCACGCCGTGCAGCAAATGGAGAACATCCACTGCTCCTTATCCACATGGAGGGACATATGACTGACAAACTGGACATTCATCTCCGTCTCAAACCCACACACATGGCAGCTGCAGGCAGAAGAGAATTCGAAAGTAAGAAACATTAAAAAACAAACCACAAACAGAAGCCTATTGCCTTTCCCCAAATTTGCAAGAGGAAACTCACAGCACGGTTTTCTGCTCTTCCTCGCTGCTCAATGTTCACTGCAAAATTCTTTTGTCTGCTGAACTGCCTTTGAACTGATGGCCATGCCAATGTGATTAAGGGCAGGCACAATGCAACAATCCTGTACATGCTATAATGATGCTAAATAATCATAAAGTTAATTAAAAACTACAGATCCCAGATGCTGTGCATCACCTAACCGATTCCTTTGGGCAATAAGAGGCACTGCAGCTTTGCCAAGATGTTTAGTACAGCTGATACACTGACAAACAGAGAGCTTGCTGCACACTCCAGGAGTGATTTTCGAGCCCTGGAATGGTTCCCATGCCAAACTGGGATCTTGTGCAAAACTGCCTGGCAGTTTGAATGTAAGCAAGTAAAAATGGGTTCAAACATTTCTTATGCTTGACTGGAAAACAGCAGTCTTCAGCTATGCGAATAATTAGCAGGGATACAGATTTCGCAGCCAGCACATAAACAGAGTGATACTGAGAGGCAGTGGAAAGGACCCTTTAATTTAACTTTCTTTGCAGCGTCCTCCTCTTGCTTTGATTAGGCCATTAACATTTAAAACAAGCCAGAAAGATTGGAAAAGGCATATACTCCAGGGCACTATTTTGCTTTCCCAAGGGGAAGGACTAGATAATCTAATCCAGCAGGTCTCATTTATTTCTTACTTCTATGATTTTGTAATTAAATCTGCTCTTGGCACTTTGACTAAAAGTAAGAGTGATGTGGTAATCTGCTTGGCCACTAGAGTGCACATCACAGTTTGCAGAGTGCACAACAGTGCATACAAGAAGAAGAATGTCTAAATATCCATTTTATCTGGGCAATTCCTTTCAATTTTTCAGGCAAATTCTCATTAAGGTTTTCTTTCTTTGATCATGTTGTTCACAGAATGTATATACCTCTAGCAAACAGAGAAATTAGTAGATTGATATAACAATTACTGAGACACTTTTAAGCTATTTAATTTCATGGATTTGGCTGAAGACAAGGGAACTACCAGGGCCCTGTGCCCTGGAAGCACAGGGCCTTAGATTCGCTGCAAATCCGTGTACATGACAGGATGTTTCCAAACAAAACTTAAAGGAACACTGCTTAAAAAGTAAGAGAGGCTTCTAAGAGTCCAGCTGCCTCACAAAGCCATTTAAAAAAACCAACCCCACAGCAAACCCGAGTCCTTCCCAATGGCCAGCCAAGTCAAAGAGCATGAGGCAGCCAGCCGGGGATCACTGCTCAGCCTAAGCCAGATACGGGCAAGACAAATACTTCAATTATGGCTCCAACCCCTCAGCACCAGCAGGGTGGCCCTGTCACATGTCCTCAGCAGGCACACGAGACGTGTATGGTGCACAGCCATCGTCTAGGTGCTCACCTGTAGTAATAAGGGTGCTTCTTTCCATCGCTGCCCTCGGCCGTGACAGCGCTGACGATGTCCTCGGTGTCGGTGCTCACCAGCTTCACAGAGTGCACAGTCAGGTGCTGGTTCAGGTTAGCACGGCACTTAGCAGCATAGGGGCACAAGTGGCATTTGTATTTTCTCTCTTCTGAAGAAAGGAGCAGAGAGATGTGAGTGTGCACCTCAGTCTGAAGCCAGCTGCTTCGAAAGCTGCCAGTAACCAGGCATGCATTCCTTTGGGTTTCTCCGAGCGGCTTTCAGGATGAGGTACTTTGGAAGCTCGACATTTTAGAAGCTTATAGAAGTTCACAGTAATTACTCAAAAAACCCCCAACTAATCTGAAGGTAGTTTAGGGCAAGCTTTTTTAATTTGCTCTACCACTTGTAGTCAGATAATATAAAACTTTATAAACTAGAAAACTGGGGCAACTGCTGTTCTGGGAGCTGCAGCAAAGCCAATGGAGAAACAGGTCAATAGTCCTTCCTTTACGCAGCATCTTCTGTTTGACTTTTGGGCTTAGTTATTGTTGAGGTTGCCCATGTGATCACTTGCAGAGAACTGATGATTTTTTATTAAAAAATTATTATTATTAAAATCTGAGGGTAGGAGGAAGGGCAACACAGTATGTCATTAGTCCAGTTCCAAAAATAAACTAATGAAAAAGCTCATTCAGACAACAGTTGAAAAAAATAAGCGAATTCATCGTGAGTTTCTGATGCTTCACAATTTTAAATATTCCTCTCTATTATTTTAAATTAAACATTTCTAGATCCTGGCAGCACAGTTTTTGTGTGTATGCCAGGCTGCGTTTTGGGAAGGGTTGATTAAAATAACCAAACATTACATCAGCTTTTACAACCTTTTCCTTTGAGGACCTGCTGCTCTAAAATTGAAATACAACACTACAAGCGTGAGGGGAAAGGCATTCCATAAAGCACCTTAGGACTAAGGAAACTCCACTAGACCATGGCACATCTGAGCTTTTTCAGGATGGCTGTGCTGGATGGCTCAACATACACTGGCATTATACCAACAGGATTTCTCAGCACTGCATGAGAAATTCTTGCTTCCGAGTGTTATTTTGTGCAGTGCACCTCAGCAGGCTGACAGAGTGCATCTTCCATATAGAAACTCTGTTTGTCTCAGCTGATTTGAAGCTGAGTCGCTTTAAGAAAGTTGATATGTTGTAGAACAACCTCTGTTCCTCTCAGAACTGTATGATGAGAGCAAAGATGAATGAGTTATTCAATCCTTTCAGTTTCACGAATCTGAAACACCAAGGCCAAATCTTTTGTTGTTCAGTGACATTTAAAAAGTTCATCAGGTGAATGATGTTTTTGTCCAGAAAAGCCCCAAACACATCCAAAAAAAGGCTGTGCCTTCTCTTCAGAACTCCATTATCAAGCTTGGTTACCAGTTGGTGTCTACAGTCTGGTGTGCTGGAACCTGGACAAACTTGAATTTGTAAGGAGACGTTTCATGTAGGCTACAAAGACATAAAATGTTCACTCCCTACCACCACTCTGACATTGTGTCCTGTTCCTGCAGTTGGCTCTGCTCCAGGTGAGCTGGGGATGGCTCACACACTCCTCTCCTCACCATCTTTCTCCTCCCTAAAACAAACCCCACGGAGCTCCCGCGTGCTGTAACAACCACCCAGCAAGCCGTGCCTTACCTGTGTGCAGCGAGAGATGCCGGGACAGAGTCTGCTGGCGACCAAACACTTTGCCACACACATCACAGGGAAACAGCTGGTCGTTAAATTTCCAAGATGGCAATCCATTTCCCACCTCCAGCCCCAGCTTTTCTGTTTCTATGCCAAAAAACACAAAGTCATCTTAAGAACTCTGAAGACTTGCAGATTTCATTCAGTAGAGCCCTGTAGGTGTCATATAAAATGCAGCACTTCGGCTGCACGCTGTGTGATCTGGCACATGAGTTCATTTAAAAAGGAAACTCCCAATGCTGGAAAAGAAATGAATCTTTCCTACTGAATCTTTCATACAAACTCTAAAGCAGAACACTGAGCCAAAGTATTCTGGACATAGGCACAGCCAAAGGGTTAAACTAGGTTATGTACAGAGAAAAAGTCAAGAGTGAGCAGGGCAAGCATTAACCTCTAATTATGGTTTTGTGGAACAACCACTTCTTTGGCTTTTTCTGTCACCCACCTTTGTCTGGTGCATGAAGAAGCCTGGTCTGAGTTGGTGGTCTGTCTAACACTGGATTATTATTCATGGCTGATTAAAGATTTCCAGATACTTTCTTTTCTACGGAGGCAGGAATTTTTGCTCCATAGAATCATAGAATTGTTTAGGTTGGAAAAGACCTCTAAAGATCAAGTCGACCCATTAACCTAACTCTGCCAGGTCCATCACTAAAGCCATATTCTAAAGTGCCACATCTACACACACATGAGCAGTCTGAGTCTGAAGACCAGAAGACTGCTCAGACAAACATTAAACAAAAGGACACAGCACCCCAGTATGGGGCTGGTATCCAAGGTAAGCTCTACCCAGCACTGAAGTCCTCTGGCATCAAAATCCCTAGCAGCTTAGAGGGCCATCCATTGAAAAACTGACCCAGAGTGAGCTATTATCTTTTAATAAGTGGTTTTAATTGTTTCAAGAATAGAGAGAGTCTGCAATACAGAAAGAAAGAAACCCCACAGAGCACAGATATGAAGGCACTTTGTAAGGAAGTCGAGAGAAAGGGACCAGGAATGAGGAAGAGGAAAAAAGGTACACAATGCTTCAAGAAATTGAAAGCATGGCCAGTTCTGATTTGGACAGAATGGAGCAAAAAGCAGGTAGAGACTGGGGAAAGCAGTGTACTACTTAAATCAATAAGAGAAAGCATCAGCAAGTCTTGAGTAAAAAAATACTCTGTGCTAGGGTGCTGTTCCCTGAGGAGAAGGGACTGCTGTTGTAAGAGGTGTACAGAACTACAAGGGTGCTCTGCAGCTTTCCAGACACAGCAGCCAGCAGTGAGGGGGCTTGCTGTAATTCTTCTAGTTCCACTGGAATGAAAGATGCCACAGGGAGAGCACCTTTCCCCAAACTGCCACTGCCTCTGGGATCGCTGCCCAGGACAAGCTCCACCAGTGCATGTGAACATGGCCTGACAGAGGAAAACCACTTGGCTGGGATTTCCAGGTAAATGGGAGGAGAGGAGCTGGGGACAGGAGTTCAAAAACATTGTAGTGAGCATAAGTTAATATTGTGGAGGTTGGCACAAACAGCAAAATCTTCATCCCATGAAGCACTGAGGAATAAACACCCTCCCTTGTACTGGCAGCCCCTCGCTGACAGTCACCTACCACTGCAGATGTGACTGCCATGGCTGAGAGAGCCTCTCCTTCAGAGAGAGCTTTTCAGACAACTCTGCTGTGGTTTAGGCAAAGAGCTGTCAAATACTGTATTTAATTTAAGCAATAATAAAAACAATGCCTCATTTGGGGCAGAGAGTCCACATAGCAATCTCAGCAAATTTAGGGCTAGCCATACTTGCCAGCCCCTTCTCCACTGCTGTTACATTCTCCTGTGACCCTGTAATATGTACAATATTCACACCAGAGGAATTCTAAGCCACCTCTGAGTGCTACCATCCAACAACACATTTTTCTTGAAAGAATTTCTAGTTAGAAAACAAGGTCTGCCTATTCAAAATAGTCATTTTGTGAAATTAAAAAGGAACAAAGCCCCCCCATCCCCTAAGGGCTATAAGTGACCCATAACCTTCAAGAGCTTCAATAAAGAAGGATTCTTTTTATTGCTAGCCTTGAGTTCCAAACAATGGAAAAATCTGACTCTGTGGTAGTGCTACAGATGTTTCAGCAGAGCTTTTTGAGTACATAATCAAAACAGTGCTTCAAATGAGGAAAATAGTAATAATTATAAGAGAAGGTCACAAGGGTGTAGGTTGCTTCAGTATGGTCACAACAAAAATGAATTAATTGGGACACATACCAAACAAGCAGGCTCAATTAAGTAAATAAGTCTCTTAACAATTCACTTCAGTATTAGTCATCAGTCCTCTTTTATCTCTTAAGAAAAAGAAATATAATATCCTCTTCCCTATGAAGGATTGTCCTGGGGAGCTCATGGGAAGCTGGAAAAACAGCAGTTTTCTGATTATCTCAAGCTGGTGACAGCCAGTCCCTTGCAAAGCAGCTGCGTATTTTTCATTGATGCAAAAGAGGACACTGAGGTGTTTTGAAAGTACTTCTGTTTACTTTAAAGATGTTTCTGGACTCCTAACTGCAGTGCTTCTTTCTTCTCTTTTGACTGAATCTTCTCTCTGCAGCAAAGTGCTTTTTCTATTCAGCAGCTTCTTAGCTTGCTCATGGCAAACCAGAGCAGGTCTCTTGCAACAGGAGCCTCAGCAGTTTTTGAAAGATTTCTCAGCTCAAAGGAGAACCACCTACTTCAACCCATCTTACCCTCTGGGCAAGCTTTGACTGCATCCTGGAAACAGGAGCTCTGTGTCCATACAGTGGTCCAGAAATCTTCCCAGAACATGCCTGGCCCCTGACCTCACCAGTGACCTGAAAAGTCATGTGAGCCAACTTCCACACTCAATCCTTGGGCTCACGCTTCAATTAGTGCCAGGGAGTGGTGTTTTCTGGGAAGTGAGTACAGGCCCAGCAACTCCAAGACCACAACACTGGGCTGTGCACAGCGTTCTCTGTGCATCCCTAAGCCCTGTTCCAAGGCAGTCAGTGTTGTTATCCTTAAAGAACACCTTATACCCTGGCTGGGAAGAAGATGGACTGAGACCAACTAAATGTTAAATAACAAATCACTGTTTTGAAAGATGGCTCACAGAAATCCATCTTTCACCATGACATCCCCTATACTAAAACGAAGAGGAAAACAAAAAGAGAGAAAGAAAGAAAAAAAAAAAGGACTTTATACAAGATTTCTATTATAAATTAATATTCCACATTTTGCATAGAATTCTTAATAGCTAAGAATCTCATGCAAAGGTAAGACTTAATTAAATATAGTGAAATACATCTTTATAGACACCTTTCCTGCCCTTCTGCATCACCTGGTATCACTCCCCTTCTAGCCACAAGTCAACTTCATAATGATCAGCTGTGTAAAGCTGATCATCCAGGAAAAGGTTAGGAACTGCCACCATCTGTACTTTCTCTGAGGTGAGGACAACTGCAGAAACCCTGTTCTGTGCCTTCTCTTTCCCCTCCAAACAGATTTCATTTCTGGCAAACAGAGCATTGCAGCTTGAAAGAGTCACCATTTACCTCTTTCCTGAGGTGTTGGGCATAACAGTACATGTATGTATTTTCAGTTTTCACATTTAATGATTAATCTTTTCCTCTCCAATTGGTGATATCAATACAGAGAGTGCATTACCCACCCCTTCTGAAAAGTCTTTACCCTGACTTTTGTCAGGATATGCTTGGAGAGAGGATACCATATCTGGTGGAAGCTGTAACTGAAGAAGAGGATGAGCCATGACCCGAATGCATAATGAAGTGACTGTCTAGAGTCACCCAGTCACCTTGTGACTGCTGGTGGCTGTCAGGCACAAGAACTTCCCAGGGACTGTCTTTGGACTCTGATACTTTGATTACTTATTTTCTTTTACTTTGATGTATTTGTCTGTTACTGCTTCACAATGGTTTATGCTACATTATGTTTTAACATGCTGTCCAATGCCATGCCCAACTTTCTGTCTTTATACTAACAATGGAAAGAATGAAACCACTATTTAAGTGAAAAAGACAAACCTAAGAAAACAAACAAAAAGTTTGCTGAAGTGTCATTCAGAGAAGATAAATTCATGTTTATAACCTTTGCTGGTTTACTGTCTGCTCTCACATCCTGTAACTCACTTAAACAGCAGCTTCTCTGTTTTATCTTCACACCTCCATAGACCTCAGAAGCAACTAAATCCACAAGGGTTGGTCAGTATTATGGTCAGATGGAATCCCATGGATATAAATTAAATAGATTGTTCTTTGCAATAAGTATTCTTTAAAGAGATAGAAGTGAGAGGTGCTGATACGCCTTAACAAAGAAGGTCAACATTCATATTCTCTCCATTCTTCTGGAAGTGTGTGTCAGAGTTTAAAATGGGTTTCAGATGGTTTGACATCACATGGATGGTCAAGGAGAAACCAGGTAAGTAATTTTGAAAATGAAATGGACAGAAATCCTGTGAAAATAGAGAGTGGTGGTTAGGTCATTTTCAATAAATGCTGCTTGCAAGCCGAATGCCACGAAGGAAACAAGTGAAGGAAACCTCCAGAAGGTCTGGAGACAGAAGGGCCACCCAGAGTGAGGCTGAGAGCTAAGAGGGACAGAGCCAAACTCTGAGGTGACCTGGGAAAAGGTAGATGACAGCTGATACAGAAGAAAATGAAAGGAAGTGTATGGTACCTCCCTCCTCCCACTCTAGGGGATAAAACCTGTTGTGAAAAACACAAGAAGCAGAAGGAAGCTCCTATGGAAGAGTGTATCTAAAAAATTCCACCAAACCAGAAAATTAATAAACTGACTAAGAAACAGTGCTGGACAAGGTAACCAGGGTTCGGTGAGCTCATGGCAAGAGGATGAACACTCCTGTGCAGATGTCCAACAACAAGGCCTCTCTCTTCGCTCAAAGACTTGGGACATTAAACGCTCATCAGGTAACTTTTGGCTGCTCCCAGCCTGAGGTGAATTGCTGCTTTCTCCTTTGAGAGCTGTCAAGTACCCCACATTTACCCAAGAGGTAAATACACTGCATGCAGCTCTGCAGGAACGTCACAAGAGCTTGCTCCATTTATAAGGTTATTTCTGTTTGGTTATGTCTAAAAGACAAAAACTTCAAGAAATTATTTATTCAGAAACAAGGTATTAAGGTCAGGTAATCATGCAAACATTGCTTTAAAAACATTTATTTGCTCAAAGAAATTTTCTTTCCTTTTTCTGTCTGCATTTATCTATCTTATTATACCGTCTTCCTACTTTCTGCAGTGTTCCCATCATCAAAGATGCATTTTATTGCTTTGGAGTCTTCCCCTTACATGTTCATCTATCACCTCTGGCAGGCACACTGTATTTAAAAATTGAGAACTCCTTTTATGAAATATGTAATTAAGGCTCTGTTGCAAGCTTGTTTGCCAAAAGCCTGTGAAAGGTTCCCAAGCTCAAAAATATATTGACTATATGAAATTGCAGTGCTCCAGATACTATATATCTTACTCCCTTTCCAACTTGCTTCCACAAAGGTTTTATTTGTAGGACTAGAATTCTTATTTCTAGTAAGTCAGTTAAAATAAACAGTGGAATCCTTCCAGGTACTGTAGTTCCTGAGGAAGGTATGCCTCTCAACTTAGATAAGGTATCAGCGATCCTGACTGGTCCTGCAGTCTTCATTTGTCACCTCCTGCATCACTGCATCCTGTCTGGTCTTGGTTCAGGGTGTATCTTTTACTGTGAGCAGACTCATCCACTACTAACTGAGATAAGCAATTGCTTTCTAGGCATAACATTTTTCCATATTCCCCACAAAAATACAAAGAAGATAGAAAACTCTAGTTCCACTTGTGAGGGGGTCATGTCCTTTGTGTTTTGTAAACCCCAGAAATCTGCACATAATCAATCTGAATGACAGAACAAATGCACAGAGGAAGCAGAAAAAGTCGCCTTCCCAAACAAAAAACTTTACCAATTAATGCTCTTATTTTTTTCCCCTCAAAGGCTTTGCAGATGTTTAACATTACTATGGAGCGTGGTAAAAAGCAATAATGTTCTGATAATTTAAAATCCTTTAAAATTCCTTTAAAATATGGAGAAAGTAGAACCCAAGTGATTTTATGTATCAGTAGCACAGTACTTAAACGGCTCTTTCTGAAAACAGCAACCATCAAAGTTGGAAATACTTCAATAAAGTGCTTGCACAGCCCACCAAAAGAAACATTAATATTGGGCACAGAAGTATTCCAAGTGCACAACAATAGACAGCAGCACTTGAAAAGGTCACTGAGAAACAATAAAGATGTCAGGGTTCGGGAAAAGAGTAAAAACAGGTAAAAGAGGAACTTTAAAGTTGACTCCATAGAAAAACATGGGAAAAAAAGTGATGTCCTCTTCACTGCTAAGACTGAGACCATTGCTCAAAAATGGACAATCAGAAGCAGGGTGAGAAATGGCAAAGACAAGGTTGGGACAACAATGACTTTAAAACACAAGGCCACTCCCACCTTCCACCTTTGCATCAAAACTCACACCTATTTTCACTTCACTTTTACAACAGAAAACTTCTGAGCAAACCATGAGATACCTTGTGATAACCTTCATCTGCATTATAAAGCTCTGGGATTTGCTTTTATTCTCTGCATTAAGCACAAAACTTAAGAAACAACCAAGAAGAGAGAAAAAAATCCAGTAAATTCTGTGCAAGGTGGCTGAAGTTTCAGATTTTTAAGGAACCCTAAAGCTGCAATAATGTTGCAGTCATTACCTGAAAACTATTTTTACAACATGCACATTATGGCATCAGTTTGGGGATAATGCTGGACAACAGCCTCTATTTCCCCCAGCTTGTATTACCACTGTCCTGCTTTAGCATGAAGCATAAACAGGACTGTCGTGTGGTAACTGCATCCCTTACACAACAAGAAAGAATAGAACAATGTAAAATTCACAACAGATGCAAAATCAAGCCCTCCCCAAGCTGTGAATTTGCTGGCTGAGAAGCAGCAGTTGTGGAAGAGTCCCTTTACCTCACTGCACGGGCTCCAGGAGCTCCTCCATCATTCCCAGTTACCACAGGGAAGATCAGCTGGATTTCATGGCTGCAGATGAAATAATGCAATATGGCCCAGAGGGAAAATGGCTTGTTTTTTTTTTCACTGAGGGTGCCGAGACATTTCAAGAAAGGGAAAGGAAGCACCAACAAATCCCAAAAAGTGTTTTGAAAAGCTTTACCATGTCCTTGTTGGCCAAGAGCAACTGACCCTTTCAGTAGCAAAGGGCTCTATCACCGTTACTACTTTATTTTTCTTGTTTAGAAATAACAGCTCAAGTTAAAGCCTGCATCTATAGTCAGAGAAAAACCTGGTAATGCTCTCCCTTCTCTTTGCATAATATATTTCATTTAATTTCCTCCTGAAAATATCCTCATGACAACAGAAAGATGTGCCATAATAAACTTACATAAGTTTCTTCTAACTCACTCCCAAGCAGGTGACCCTCACATCTGTCTCAAACATTTACACTGCTTGTAACAATTATTTTGGGTGCTACAACACTGAGTTCATATGAACTTATGAAAGTATAATTTCTCCTGTTGCTATTTTTAAACCAAAATTAATTCATTTCCATAATGCCAATAGGTTTCTATCTTTTAATTTCTTTCCTACAATTCTGCTTAAGACACACTTCCAAGAAACCCTTTTAAAAATGATTTTTAAAAATCACTCAAACATTTGTGCACATTAGGACCATTATGGGGCATAAAATTTTCCTTTTTTTCTTTGGTTTTTGTCAACGTGACAACTTCTGCTTGCAAGTCCACATGAAATACAGGCTTTTCTTTCCCAAAGAGAAAGTAATAAACACACCTAGGGCACTTTGCAGAAGCTAACACTAGTAGTCCCCATCCAGCATTCAGCTACAAATAAAGACAAATTGCCCTTTAGATTATATTTTTCTTTTCAGCTTTCTGCCTCTTTTTGGGTGAAGCAAAATCTTCTGTACTTGGAAGAAGCTGGTGACCAGAAACCTCAATGGGGGAATGCAAAATAAAGCCCCAAATGCAGGTTGAGTTCCTGAGCTGACTGAACTAACACAAAATAATCAACACTGGATGAACAAGTAACTACAAACATTTGGCCAGAGCCACCTGTCCCAAGGTGCTTGTGATTGCTGCAGTAAACGAAAATGTTCTTGCTGCTTTTATTGCAGATTCCCCAAGTGATAAGCACTGAATCTGCCATTTCCTTGAGGCCTTTAACTCTCTCTTTTTAAGATATTCACATCTCTCCTTGCTCTCTCTCCTATCACCAGCACAGGCATCTGCCTGTAAACCATCTCCTCCTTCTGCATAATTCTCCCATTTGCCTTCTGCTCGGATTGCAGTGAGCACCACAACTGCCCCAACCTCAACTAAAACACCCAGCAACAAATTAGGGCAAATATGTACTCAGATTGAAATCATGTCATAGAAGAAAAAAACCCCAAACTTGTCCTCAGCTTTGTTTAGATTATTTTTAAACAATAGTCTTTATGTCTATCTATCCATCTGTCCAAACAGCTGATGAATTTTGCATTTCATTTACTCTTAGGCAGACAAAATGTTATAGAAGACAAACGTGTACAAGGTAAGATAGGTGAGGACTGGAGAGTCCCAAGCTAACTCTAAAAAGAAATGTCAGGAATTAAGTGTTCCAATTCCTTTTGCAGAGCTAGAAAAGTAATTTTAAAACCTGTCTTTCTATTTCATGTTGAGCTCGTATTTGGAGACGTTTCATCTTCAGGAAACAATCTGACTCAGTGCTGATGCTTACGTTTACAGGAGATTCTGATATTAGGAAAGACAAAAGAGGATATGAAACTAGAGATAGGTTTGAATGAGATGCAGATTCTGAACCACAGCATGCCGAGTATCTGTAAGCCAAATGCCTCATCTATCAAATCTCTTTCAGGAGGTTGTTCAATCACCACTATGGCTTTGTTACTGAATTTATATCCCAGAATTAGAGCTGGAAGGGACCCCAGGAGGCCAACTTGTCTCTCCCTCACCCAGAGGCACATGACCAAACTTACCCATCAGCCCCAACAGGTGCTTTTCTTACTTACTTTTTTTAAAACCCTCCTGTGACAGGGGCTCCAGAGGCTCCTCTGACAGTTGTGCCAGTTCAAAAACACCCCACTGCTAGAAAGTTTTACTTCAAACTTGGAGTTTAGCTTCAATCTCCTCTGCTGTCATTTAAGCCTGTTATTCCTTATTCTGCTCACATGAACATGGGCAAGGTTTATTATTTTCCTCTCAAAGCTGTCATTTTACATATCTGAATGCCATTATCATATCTCCCCTCTTTTCTTCTCCAGACTAAAAATATTGGTAAAATTCTTCAGCCTTCATGCACAGCTCATGTGTTTTAAACCTCTGACTACCTCTGTCTCCACATTGTTCTTGGATTACAGAGCTCAAAATTGAATTCAGGGCTCCAGCTGCAGAGCAGAATTACCACATGTGCCTTACAGACAACATTGCCAACACCTCAGCCAGATGTTTGTCCTTTCTGCAATGCCAGCTCTACACACGGTGTCTGACCAACACTGATTCAGATCCCTGCCTTAGGCTGGGCATTCATCCCTCCCCCTTTCTTCATGGCACTCACCATTCCCCCAGGCACAGAACTTTGATCTCACTGCATTGGCTGCTATTTTTCATGCTGTTTCTTCAATTCCTCAAGGTAAGACTGAACACTAGTTCTATCCTCCCAAGTGCTTACAGCACCTCCTTGCGAGGTGTGCCCCAGACATTTAATAAATATCCTTTCTCTTCCATCATCCACAATGTTAATAGAAGGATTGATGAATACCAGAGCAAGCACAGCCTCCTGCAGAACCACACGTGGTCCCTGGGGTTTGACAGCCACACTTCACCACTTAATTAAAGCTGTACCTACCCTGGCTTTCCCTTCTTACTGTGGGCGTATTGTGGGAGGACACATCAGAAGCTTCACTCGAGCCCAGAGGTCATTAACTGCTGTTAGGCTTCTTTCCATACACATTTCCAAGTTGATTCCATTTATCCTTCCTGAAGCCAACAGGGGTTATTTTGCTGTTTTCCCTTCTTCCTTTCCCCAAATCAACATTCTACAATGTCGTGCTTATTCTCCCCCAAGCTGTCTTCTATCACCTGCATCAAAAGCTCCCAGGAACTTGCTGGGCAGCCCTGTGTTGTCCCAAATTCACTTCCCAGAATAATACATGGTAGTATTAGTAAATAGAAGTCCCCCATTTCTCACTGAGTATTTCCAATGATTGTAGCTGCTCAGAAAACCCTTCTCAAATTTGACCTCCACTTGTGTTATCTAGCTAGTAAAATCATTGTTGCCATAAATATTCTTTTTTCAAAAATCACTTGCTATTGAGTAACTATTACTCAGCAAACTTATCATAATAAGTTAAATAGAAAGAGTTGCCAAAATAATATGAGATGTCAAAACCTGCCCTGCTTGAAAGGGTAAAAAAATCCAAATGCTAAGTTTTAGTTTTCCAAGTGTGCTAAAACTGTTAAATTTGGCCATTTTTGCTCTGGATTTGAAGCTGATGGTATTTCTTAACAGCTTTTGGGTTGCTGGGTTTAATGATTGTGATCTAGTTTAGGTTTATTCTAAATGAAATCAGAAGGTATTTGTTCTGAGTGAAATTACTTTGCTTTTCTGTCCTTTACCATAAGTTGATCATGCTCTAGGAGGAGCAAACATAAAAGAGAAATGAAATTTTAAAAAATGAGTATTTTTGGCTGTATGAGAACACCACACAGTATGAGAGGGAAATAAAAATTACCCTGTATAAAGGCATCCCATAGTAAAACAAGAAATACAAGTTTTCAGATAGATGTCAAATGCCTTCCAAGACAGCCATTAGACATAGACCTGAACTCTTTCTGCTTCTTTTAATTAACACCTTTCATCTTGAAGGTAAACAATTGGCAAAATAATCAGTGCAGTGACTTCACAGAGAAAAGAAGTGAACTCTGTGCCCACAGCAATTTGTGCAAAGTCCTGCTATTTAGCCTGTATTGAGAGACTGGCCAGTTCACCAGGAGTTTCATGGGATGCTCAGAAGGATATGATCACATTCCCTGCCCAATAAATACTGATGGGTTAAGAAAGGTAAGACACATACAATGATGCACGTGCTGCACATTTCACATGTCCTGCTTTAGCCAGAGAACACACCATGCATGCTTGAGCCAGAGGCCATTTGCTGGTTTGAAATGGTTTGTTCTGCACAATAATGGTATTTTCAGCTCTGAAAGGGACTCTGCTACTTATGTAAACAGCGTGGCTGCTCAGGACACAGCCTCTATTGCTGCACCATACATGCAGGAGATGCAAACCTGCTTGGGAGCAGATCCAGAAAAGGCTGCAATCAGTTGAAGCTGCCTTGGTGGCTCGATGGCTGTGGCGCAAAGTGGTTGTCAAGGCAGCTGGGTGCACAGGGAGAGAAGGCTGCACGCAGGCAGACGGTCATGGGAATCTGAAGACAGGATGTGATAGATGGAAAACGTGCCAGAGCCACTATCAGGCAGTTTAGCACTGAATTATGTTGAACAAATTCTGCAAAATCTGTCTTGCTTTGGATAACCATTCCAAGCACAGCCCACTTCTATAGCAGTCCAACTATCTCACCTTCCTAGAATGACTTTCCACAAGTTGCCAGCTATCTGTCTCCTGCTATCAGACTGCAAAGAGCCACATGGGTGGCTGACAGTCCCTGGCCTTCCAGAGAGCTCACACCAGTCACTTGTACCCACAAGACATTCTTTTGGTGGGAAGAATTAGCATGTTGGAGATAAGGAACTAAAATCAGTTATTAAAATCAATCTGCCACTCTGTCACAAAAAAAACTTTCCTACGATCTATGAAGCTGTCACACAGGTTGGGTTTGTCAGAGGGACACCTCTCCAGTGTACTTATTCATGCACCTGTGCTGGTTTTTACACAGCCATACCCATGTGTACACACACACACACACACACACACACACACACACACACAGAGAAGAGTATCTGGCTGAATCTTACTCCCAGACAAGTACCAGAAGAAAAATTAAATTGAAAGGGTATTTTTGCCAACCAAGAGAAGCAGACTTTGCAGGTTTAGGGAGTACCTACAATTGTGCCCTGCAAGTGGCAATGACTGTGGGGCATCTGCTTCCAGCACCACTTTCCCCAAGCACATTTTACAGGAATCCTAAGACAGAAAGGAACAGCAGGACCAAGTGCCTGATGGAACGTGCCTTGGTAGTGAATTAAGTGCCACTCTCACTTTTCTACCCTGACAGGAAGCCAATAGAGGTCAGGGACTCTCATCACCAGGAAACTGAAGGGGGTATCCAATGTCTTGGATGGGCAGAGCTCATAACTCAGACCAAAACTGAAGCAGATAATAAGCACTAATAATGGGATAAAGCAAGGGGGGGAAAAGCACTACATAAGTCAATTCACATGCATGTGCACTCCCCCTCTGCAATTATATTGGCAATAAAAATTGCTGTTCCGTCACAGGGACAGAAACAGCTGCCAGGATCTTGAAATATTCTTTTAGACTTTCAAAAAAGTCTGAAGTTCAGCAAACATGACTAAGGGAATGGAGCATCTGTCATACAAGGGGAGACTGAGAGAGCTAGGACTATTGAGCCTGGAAAAACGTGACTTGGTGGGTTCTTTCCAACCTGGATTAATACCTGATAGGGGGAAATAAGAAGATGAAGTCAGGCTCTTCTTAGTGGTACCAGTGGAGAGGAGGTAAGGGCACAACTTAAAGCACAGGAAATTCCATTTAAGCATAAGAAAACAATTTTTCTTACGGTGAGCAAGGTCAAACACTGGCACAGGTTGCTCAGAGATTGGCCAAGAGTCTCCATTCCTGGAGATACTCAGAACCTGATTGGACATAGCCTTGAGCAACAAGATGACTCTGCTCTGGGGGAGGGTGTGGAACTAGACCTCATGCCTCAGCAGTTCTGTGATTCTCTCAAAAATAATGATCCACTGGGTCTGCTGTCCTGAATGAATTTCAAAATCAATTGCTTGCAATCATGCTCTTAAGCCCTGGCTTTCATTTATAAATTCTAACATTTGAACATTTGAAGAAAGCCTTCCTACAGTAAATAGGATTACCCACAATGTGGAGTTAGAGGCTTTTTGGCAGATGTAGGCAAACAACTGTAAGAAGGTGTGAATCATTCTAATTAACTCCATGGGTACATAGCTGGGAAGCAACACAAGGGCAATTTAAATGTCAACATTTCACTGCTGGTCATTTCAGTAGAAATCCTCAGGATGTGTGTGTTTCACAGTTCCCTAAGGTCTAAGGACATTTTCCAGGGTGACACAAGTGGCAATGGTCCCCTAGACAGAAATCAAACCCCCAAGGTGTCCCTTCATTTCTGCAGTGTGTTCACAGTGGTCTCAGGGACAATGCAGGATAAGTTAAAAGGAGAAAGTCTGGCAGCATAAAAGAGACCAAGAAGGGAATCTGTCACCAGCAACTCATAGAGAAATGGAAACTATAGCCAGATTCACTCTAATTTCATATTCAATTTAATAAAGTCATAACTTTCTTAACTAACCTAGTGATGACCCAAAATTCAGAGCTGGTTGCTGAAGATGGTTGCAGAAGTTTAGTTTGCTGCAGAGCACAGGAAACCAGAACAGAGCACAAATACTGCCAGGAAGTAGTGGATATGAATGAGCAGGTCTGCAGGTTGGATCAAAGGAGCTCTTGATATCTACTTTCTAGATGCTTGGAGTCACAGAAAATTACAACATCGAGAGCTATACTGACCTTAAAGCATGCTTAAAAAGGAATTAGGCAGGAAGACACATGCAAACTCATACTAGAGAATGTGGTATCTGCACAACACCACCAGTGTGATTATTTATCAAATTCAAGCTAAAATTCTAAACGCTCAGGAGGTATTTTCCAGCTGCAGTAACAGAAGAAAGTAGACAAGATTAAGTGTGCTCATGGACATGCCAGTCTCACACAAATGCTGAAATTTCACATGGTCAAAGGATACAGCCTCCCTTCACCCTGCTCACATCCCAGCATTCCCACAATTAGGGAAAAAAAAAGAGATGAGTTCACTACTTCCCTTGATGTGGCCACACAGGTACTGCTGTGTAGCAGAATGTGCAAAGATGGGGCCCTTGGGGCAGGTTGGTTTTCACCTTTTAGTGTATTGAAGTTACAGTGGAATTACTGCTTTAGAGAAAAGAAGGACAGGGTGAGTATGGACAGTAACAGGAGAAACCTGTACGTGCGCAGAACAGTCCTGGAGTTCCAAACATACTGGAATCTGTTACACATATTACCTTAGATCAATAAACATAAATATGGGATGATCCCACTAATTACATCATCAGTAAAAGAATGACTGACACTACCAAAATGCAAAATCCAAATTTCTACTGAACCAAGCACCATGTGACTGATCCTGGACAATCCTGAAGAGGAAGCACGGCCTGGCTGTCATCTTACAGGTCAGAGCAGAGTGTGGACACACATGGCAGAAGAGGCTCTGATGCATTTCAAGAAGGTATTGGAGCACAGAAGCTTCACTGGCTTTATTTCACTGAAACAAACCAACAGCCAGTAAATTTAGTTGTGGCAAGAATTTAAAAGACAGGGCTATTCCTGGACTACAACTCCCTAAGACCTACCTCCTCCACTTCAAAAAGTTTATCTTAGCCATGTGAAATTCATTTACCACCCTCAACATTATAGTGTTGCAAGTAGCACTAAATTATCACTAAAAGATGGATTTAAAAAAAGAATTAATCCACTACAGATGGGATTGTTTCAATATTTGGCACTGTCAATGGAAATGAAGGAGCATACCAGGTCCTTGGTGAACAGGAGAGAAAATAATGAAATATTATTATACTACACACAGATATACATGGAGAAAAAATATTCCCAAAAAGCCACGGCTGGGGTTTTCACCAGTATTAATGAACCATCCAGAAAAGGAATAGTGAATATCACTCATCTGTCTTCCATGAAGGCAGGTTTGATTTACAGAAGGAGTCAATGAGATGGTGGAAAACTATTAAAGCACATTAAAGACTGACTAAGGGTCAAGAACAGCAGCATAAGATCAAGTCTTTAATTTATCCAGTGATCTGAACTGAACTATATGGTCTGACATAAAACTAAACTGTTCTGTCAAAAGAAGACTCTTATAAAACAGAAGATGAAAATGTCCTCTTTTAAAGTGACTGTTTGAAATAAAAGATTTAATTTCTTCTCCCTACCTTTTGCTAGATTAAAAGAGGCCCATTCTCATAGGGGGCAGTTGAAATTACTGAATTTTTTTGGATATGACTTTGTATTACATATTACTTTGATACCATGGTAATTTTTGAGCAAAATATGTTTGGTTGATGTGGACATTGAAACTATTTTATTTCCATTTTTGAGTAAAAATGAAGTTATTGGAACAGTAAGACTAATACGGAAAAGTGCAATATAATAATATGGTTATTAACAAAGAAAATGCCTTAAAAAGCAAGAGAAGCAATTCCCCAAAAATAACCAATAAATTTGAACTCTACACTCCAGGAAACTCCTGTTTTCCCTTCTCAAAGTATTAGGAATTCACCACAGATTATCAGGGAGATACCATGACTTCTGTGGGTCTGATGAGTCCCTTTCTGAGAGCTGTTGGAGATTTCATTGTTATTTCCTTGGATATCAGAAATAAAAGCTTCCACATGAGAATCAACTCTCCTGCCTGTGATACTGCTGCTGATCAGGAACTCTCCACCCTTTTTTCAGACCAAATCCATCACAATATCATTATTTATTTACGGTTTTTTTCCCCTCCACTAAATGCCCTGATCAGTGCATTGATTTCACACATCTTTTAATATTCTTTCCAAATTATTTCATACTCCTTGGGGATTTTATCTACTCAATGCCCTACAAAGAGTGCTCTTCCACTTAAATACCCAATTTTGCAATTTTCTTATAAACTGGCTATAAAGTGAAGTGGTTTGCGCTTAGGGGGCCACTAAGCTTTAGTCTCAAGGACTGAACTTTGGACCCATTGTACTTAAAAATCCTCTTTAATAGCTTCAACACACACACAAAAACCCCCAAACGAACCAGAACTGCATTAATAAAAGCAATATCAATATGCAGAAATTTCAGACTACTAAAGAAATAATCTCAAGAGCTAGAATAACAAGTGAAACAATTCAAATTACAAGGTCATATGCCTAAGAGTGTAGGAACAAGAATTTCTGTTGCATGCTGAAATCATCAGCTGAAATTATAAAGGAAAAGAAAAACAAGTTACTATTTGACTAGCAAGAGAGACACCAGCATGTTCTAGCTCCAAAGGCTGTGATTAATCAGGAGAGGCATTTCCAATATGCACTCAGAAGATTGCAGGCTGCTGAAAAAGTCAGTGGCAAAGTCTCCTATAAAAGAGCGCATATAGTTCTGACTACTCATATTTGCAGAAATTAATGTCCCTAAACAGAGGCAGAAAAAGGCCAGGAAATGGAAACTCTACTGTACTAAAAGAGACTAAAAGACACTGGCTGGCTCACTCTTCCAAAATGAAGGCAGGATTACAGGAATGTAAGATGGCACATCAGATGGTGGACACCACAAGGGAGAAAAATTATCAAAGTAAAAGGACAGCACTGGTAAAACAACAAAGGTAGAACTTGCTGTGAATAAACCCAGGCTGGAAAGAGAGTGGTCCCAATTCTTTAAAAGGGGTAAGCTTCTGGAACAGCATCCTCATACAAATAATAAGGATGATGGGGTTTAAGATGGAGCTTGGTAATGAATAAGATTACGTAATGTTACCTAGTATAGAAAAGAATTGAATTTGACACATGAAATATCTTACTGTCCTATGTTCCTGTCACTTTTCCCAATTCCTCTGCAGCTAGGGTGCCAAAACGTCTGCAGACAGAAAGTTGGCAAGAGTCTGAGGATGCACGCGCCCGTTTTGGTGCTCACTTGAAGAGAGGCAACTGCGTACGTGGGGTTCCACCAGGGCCACTGGACTGGGAATTTCCTACAATTTTCTCATGCTGCTCTTTTCTACTTCTTACTGTCCTGTTTCAGGGATGGACTAACCCAAACCAAATCTCAAGCAAAAGCATTTTTATGTGGGAGACCACATACGCATTTCCACAGCGTTTTCTGTAACACTTTCTGTAGGCCTTTCACAATGGTTTGTTTCTGTTCCTTAATGCTGCTTTTTGAAGGGATAAAATGTTTTCAGAGCTATCCATAGCACAGCACAGGCTATTTCTTCTTTCAAGGCTGAAACCAGTGAGAAATTTACCTGTGGGTATTCTGCTGTTCTTTTACATGAATATAGTATTTGTAACTGATTACAAATTTAAATCACATTCTTGGTGCTACTGTGAAGTTGCACTTTAGGCCCAAGAATTTGTTATGAAGCTGAGAAAAAACAACATATTTGGAATGATAAGAGTTGTTCAAAAAATAAAAACATAGCAGAAACTGGCATTTTAAAATTTTAGTAGTATACATGCTACTATTATATATCAGTGTCTTATAACCACAGAGCAATATGTATTATAATATACAGAGGAATCAAGGTTCCACAAAACCGATTATGGAGTAGCACAAACATACAAAAACCCAGTTCCCTCAGAAGCCATTCTAACACTCTAGGATGATCTAACCCACTAGATCCTTTACATCTTTTAAGCAGAAGATCAAACATGGCACCAAAACCCACCCACAGTCCTAGTGGCCTCACTTGAAGTGGTGTCTTAGAGAGAATTAGAATTCTTATGCATTTATCTTGGTGTGATGTAAGAGTCTTGCTGCTAGAGGCCATGTCCTCTGAGGTATCGAGCCCTGCCTGAGGAGTCTGTGAATTCTCATCTTTCATCTGGGCATATGAATATTCCATGTTATGCCAAGGTCAAAAGCCAGGATTGAAAGTGCTAACTTGGTTTACATTTTAATACTTAAAAGCACCACACCTGATCTGCTTCTCTTCACCCAGAGGTACAGAATCCACTGCTTCCTTGCAGAAATGTGTCTGTGCCCAGCCTGGAGACCCTTGTCCTTACGCTACAATTTTTTTTCTTCCTGCTATGCATATTTACCCTTAGACAGCATCTAGCTCTTACCCCCATCTGCCACTTCACAAGCTGTCAAATGACTATTCAAGCATTAAAAAAAATGAAGGGTCTGTTAAGTTGTAAATTAAATGACAGTCTATAGCTGAAAATTAGCAGTAACATGCCCAAAAGTTTATTGATTGCTAAGAAAAGGTGAATAACCCCCCCTACAGCTGACTGTGTAATTACTGACCTTTAGAACCCCAGAGCTATTAATTTAAGAACAGATAGCAGTGAACTAGCAAACGAGTTATTTTGCAGCAGGACAGTGAAGCACATATCAAGTTTTTGCATGTGTTCAGTGCGACCTTGAATAGTATTATTACATGCCTGTATTTTCCATTTTAACACAGAATATAACCCGAGCTATATCTGGACATAAAATGCCTGTCAACTAGTTCAGAAAATCAGTGGGAAGGCACCTGCAGATACTGAGGCCTTTCAGTACATTTGAAGAACTCCACATCCTTCCAGAAAGGTTCTAAATTACTGTTAAAGGCAGGAAAATTGTATTGCCAAGCTCAGCCACCCCGGTACATGTCCTGCAAACATTTCATCTGTACTCCAGGAGATGGAGGTGGAAATGGCCAGGAACAGGAGAATAGCAGACAGTAATTCAGCATCAGTTCAGTCACACACACACACACAAAAACCCCTCACCTCTCTTGATATTGCTGAATTTAATCTCCTATAGACTATTGCACAATTCATAGAAAGAGCAGCCTAAAGGCTATTAACACAAATGCTTCAGCCGTATTTAACCTTTCTCTTTTTCTTCTAAATAATAAGCACTTAGTATAATGAAGAAATAGCTGCCTTTTGACAAAGCAAACAATATTTTAAGAGCATTGGTCAGGTGGTGGAGTTTACAGTAAGAAAATTTTTAAAATATCTATTAATTGGAAGTAATGAAAGAAAAAAGTATCTGACCTGGTGCAGACGTCCTTCCATGAAGAGTAGTTTCACTGGGCAGGAGATCTTTTGAGTTGGAAGTGAATGGTGATTGTCTAAATGTGTCTTCAGAAAAAAAAGGGCTATAGGAAAAAACAAGATGCCTTTTTTAAAAGAAAACAGCAGTTAACAGAAGAAGAAGTAAATTTTAATTTTGACCCCAACATCTGAATATTGTAAGAAATACCATCTTGTTAAAAAACCTGTTTCACTTACAGAATTCATGCTGGAAAATAGACCATGAGGCAGCATGCTTTTGTAAAATTGCATTTCAGAGTGAAAATTGAAGACCTCAGAAAAGGCTTTTAACTACATTTCAACATCTTACATTTGCTGTATCACAATACAATATGGATCATTAAAATTAACACTTCAAAACTTTGTATTCTATGGTCCTATCTGGAGAGGACAATCAGGAAAGGTAAAAAATATTATTATTTAATAATCTGAAGCATACAGTAGTTATCTTTAAAACAGAACTTTTCAAATATTAGGTTGAGATGCTGAATAGTTCTATTCTGACATGGCCTTTCTGGAATGAAATTAACTCCATGAGTCTGATTTTTAAAGTAGGAAACAATTCATAAATTGAACCGGGTGCATCCCAAAGAGTATTAAGCACAAAAATTATCAGCTACGTGATTCCAAAAAGATTATTTTGCTTTCGTTTTAATTAACAGGCAGAAAAAAGTCCGTTTCAATAATGAAATGGCATCTCTGTCAAAGTATTTGCTTTCTGCTCAATTAAAGATCATAACAGAAACAAGCATTCCTTGTCTGCGCTACAGACAGACATCAGCAAGAGGTACATCAGAAAGCTTGAAATAGAAAACTACAGTCTTTCTTGGAAAACTTTTCTAAGGGAATGTATTCCATCCACACGCAAACTATCAATTTCTTCTAAGCAAAGTGAGAATTACTTTAAATCTGATCTCTCCCAGATTGAGAATCCTTAACAGGCCGCTGTACAGGAGGTGTTTTAAAGGTGCAGGACAGGAGGCCAGACCAGTTCTGCAGCCTGTTCTTACCCAGTAATAAAACCCAAGAATCTTTTCAGGATAAAGAACCTACTATGAGGTCTTACAAGGCATTGCACAGTGGGTAGTCCGGACTCAAAGTATGTGCCAGCTGCACCAAGCTGACCTCACCAGTCCAGATACCCAAAGTTTCTGTCCAAAAGATATCCCTTGCCTGAGTTTTCCCTCGTGCAGTTTTTCTGCAGGGAGCGAACAAGGCATGTCCACCAAGTCACTTGTACTCTTAGTTTGATCTCTTGTGCCTCAGGGACACTTGCTGAAAATTAGTTAACTTGATTGTGAAACACTTTTGGCAACCACATTGTTTTACTTTCCTATTAAGTTTTTTGGACATTATTCATTTTGTGCTGTTCCATATGTGACAGTTAATGGGATGTTTTGGTATTTCTACAAAAGTTTGAACACATCCATATGCAGTCAACATTAGGGTGTGCTGAAGGGGAAGGCATGAATTTGCTCCAAACTGGAACAATTTGGTGAATACCAACAGCTGAACAATGCAGGATACTCCAGAAAACAGGTGACCAGGATAAACCAAAACAGCTCCAACCCACATGTGCGAAACTTAACTTCTTCCAAGACTCACACTCCCACTCAGGGGTGACATAATACGAAACAGACTGACACTGTATAAAAATACGGCATGATTTATTGCAACATTCCTCTCACTGGTTTAATAATGATTTGAAAGCAAAACATCAATAAAAAATGTTTTATTACTGTTGTAACTCTTCAAAATCTTGTAATCCGCTCAGGTTTCCATGTTGGCCTTCCTGTTTGTGCTTCAGATTCAGTCACTGGGACACTGCTCATTGCTGGTTCTAAGCAAAACAGGTGGTGCAGGGCTTATCTATTTCAGGTTAGGCCATAGATCATGAGCAGGGTGCTGTTGAGGGCCGCATCATGTCATATCCCAAGGATTTCCCTCTCCTCCATTGGCCTCTGGTGAATTACAGAACCATCCTTGGATACCTCTTTTCTGCCTTCCTCTAGAATGGCAGCTGAGTCTCTTCAGTGGTGGCCCTATTATTATTTCTATTTCAGCAGATACGTCCTCCGATTCCCAGTGCAAAATGTGGAGGGAGGAGCTCCTGCTTCATAGTAAGAAGTTACACACATTGTCCTCAATAACTGTGCAAAGTCCTTTCTGATGAAGATTAAGCTTTAGGATATCTTTTATTTTTCCTCTGGCTGCACTTTTCCAGTTTCATGGCTACACAGTTCTCTAGATGAAAGAAACTTATCTTGGCATCTTACGCTGGCGTACTCACTTCCAGATCACTCGCTTCTCCACTTTCTGTCTTCTTGTCACAGATGGCAGGCTCTACCATCTCACTCAGCCATTGAACTGTGAGGAATCCTTGCCAGTTCCAGCTGCTTAAGCAAAGTCATATGGGAAGTATACGCTGGCAAAGTCCAGGAATACTCACAGAAGGAACAGCAACAGATAGGTGACAGTTAGAAACGTTAATAAGGAATAAGACAGCAAGAAGTGCTTGTGTACCCCATCTTGCTGGGGTTTGCTGATTTCAGCCTCACCAGTGACACAGCTAAATCTTTGTGCTCCCCAGCTACTCACAGGTGGACAACACTGACCTCACCTTGGCTCTCAGCAGCTGTCAGCACATTTCACACAGCAATTGTGATTCAAATGCCTTTCTGTCATTACTCCAGATGTGGGTTGGTGAGCCAAACTGCAACACCACATGTTTTCTTAACGCAGTCCAAGTGCCTCTATCCTCCACTGGCTGCTCCATCACATTCTATTTTTGAGAAGGCGTCATACCCTTACCAGTAAAGACTTCCAGCTGTTTATTTGGTTTGGGGTGGGTTGGGTTTTTTTTTTGGCAAGATCTTTCAAGTCAATCTGTTTGAACTCGAAGGATTTAGTAGACTGACTCACTTCCCCTCTTAAGAAGCTCTCCTCATTCATGTCTTCTTCTGTTGATTAATAGGCAAGATAAGAAAAGCACCCGGAAAAACTGAACCAGGCACTCAGCGTTTCATGCCCTGATGGGTAGCAGCCACTCTAAGGACATCTCAGTAAAGCTCAACACAAGTTTGACAAGAGCCAACTGTGCTACCCTCTTAAAAGTTGGCAGCCAGAAGAAGGGCAAGTTATCTTTGAACTGTACTCAACCTTTCCAATTGGAATTATCTTTGATAGATCCAAAAGTAGCTCTGGATTCTCACACCAGTCCTGCTGGTAACATCATGAGACACTGAAAACTATTTTCAACTATTTGTCCCTCCCTGCAGGGCACCCTGGATGGTTAATGAGTAGTTGGACAATATGTGCATTTATCTGTTTGTATCTCAGGCTTATGCATTTTAAGCAGCACAGAAAGGCGCGCAGGCTGCACGTATATCTGACAAATTCCCACACTAGCAAATATGGGAAGCGTTCACTGTAACCAGAAGCTAAAAGCTCAATTGAATTATCTTTCAACTTGTAACATCAAAAAGTCCCTAATGTACATTTACTGAGCCAGTCAGTTTATTAAAAACAAGTTATTTATTGCAGCTACCATGAATGAATAGGACAGGCCTAGAAATTTAAGTACAATATATTTCAGAGATCTTTTCCTTGCAACTGAAATGCTTTTCCATTCTGTCTGGGCAAAGTCGTTATAAGTTAGCATTGAGAACTTCTGTAAAGGGGCTTCAGAGACAAGAAGCTCCTACTCTCTTTGAATGAGCTGCATCACTTCAGTGTGCTCAGTCTCCAACCCATCCACAATAATTAGGGAACTTGCAGGTAGGAAAAAAATGTATCCTTGCCAATTCCTGCCTACTCCTACCCTACCAAGGGCTCCTAAGCCTTTACCAATTCCAGCTACCACTTAACTGCATAAGTGCTTTAAATCTTCCCACAGGGATACCTCACCTTGCTTCTCATGGATATGTAAACACCTTGTGGGCTTGTTCCCCACCACAGAACTGTAAAGTGCACATTTCTTTAACAGCACAGGCTACAATAGGATCATGTTTTTAATTCCTGGGTAATTTAAATTATCGTCATAATGTAACTGTAATCTTTAACAGAAGTTTTGTTAGCACTGTCTTACAGTCGGACTTTAAAAAATTCATCTCTAGAATGCATGGAGATGACAGAAATACTAGACTGAATTTTTTCTAAAGAAATCTAATTTGACAGAAGACAATCAAAATCACCCCTTCTTATATTGGTCCATGTCTTAAAATCCCGTTGTCAGCCTGGTCTTCCCTCAAGCACTGCATGTACCATGCAGTTCCTTTTAAGTTTCAGTTTTTATTGAAAAAACCAGAATAAATAATTCTTAAAATGATGTGTGAATACTTGATCAGAGGAGAACAGTCATTTTGGCCCAAAGGGCTTTTGTCTTACAAACCCTAAGCAATCAGATCTACAGTTGTAGCTTTTCAGATATGGGTTCCATTACCGATGGAAATATCTTACATTTGTACTATCAGGTCACATTTGCTGGACACAGACAGGTTTGAGTTCACAAGGCAAAAGGGAGCAATGCTATTTACAGTGCAGCTTTGCAGGTAACCATGGGCTGTACTTACCTGGCTGTAGTTCTGATGGCATTATCTTTATTGTGGTTGTGCTCTTTGCTCACCTTTTCTGCAGAGGAACACACATGGGGTTTTGTGATTAGCTTACATCATACGTTCTCTATCAGATTTTATTCAGCAGAACTATTTTAATGCTTTCAGGTAACAGCATAAGCCAGGGTAATTTAGGGTAAATGGTTCCAGCCTGATTAAAGAATGGGCATGACTTTATTTAAACTAACACCCAACAAGTTTTTTCAGCTCCACATGTCAGTGTTAGTGCTCCATGCAGAGTGTGCAATGCAAGTGTTCATTGAGCAGTGCTGGTCCCAGTGCCTTTGTGTGACAGATGAGGTCCACCTCCTTTGCCAAGGGAAGTGGGCAGTGCAGCCCCAGGAGTGCTGCATCCTGCAGCCACTGGCCACTTAGGCCAGGAACTGCTATCTGCAGATTCCCCTCTACAGGGATCAAACCAGTTGTCACAAATTATTTAATTAGCTTTCAAAAATACAGGAGTTGAACTCTGGCTCTTCCAACTCAGTTGAAATACTGTGAACCTGACCTGGCTGCCACAGTGCTTTAAAGCATATGCAAACTATGGGGGACATTTGGCAAGGCCTCTGTGTTTCAAGTGTGAGGGTAGGAAGGTTCTAACTCCTATTATTTTTCAGCCCTGGTGATCTCACAGTTTCACAGAACTTTGGGGTTATACAAAAAAAAAAATCTCATTTTGTTCAATAACGTCAGCTGTTGAGCAGTTGCACTGGATTTACCTGATAGCTGGAAGAGCAGCTCAGATGCCATCTTCACTGATATATCCTGGCTGAACAGATTTCTCTCTGGGAGCACACGGCCCTCGGGTGCCTTCTGGATGCGCTCGCTGATGTCTCGCCCCAATAAAGTGCTGTAGCCAATGTTTTGGCTGGGTTGGCTGGGTGACACCGAAGCCTGCGAGTCGTGGATGTCGACTTCCATCGGTTCTTCCTTTATCTTCACCATCTCGGTTTCCTTGAAACTCTCGGCTGCAAATATGTATTTAAGAAAAAGAATAAGCAAGCACCATAATTATTTAATTAGGCTGCAATTTTTCAGAGTGCTCAAAGCAGAAATCACAATTACCAAGTTATAATTTGTGTACCGCATCCCTGCAAATGGGAAGGGAAGCAAGCAGCTGACAGCCTCAGTATTCTTCTGGCTGTCATAAATAGAAGCAAGCTCTTGAAAATAATTTTTCAAACTAGAGAGCAGAAAACAGTTGCGTATTTGCAAATATGAGAGTTACATCACTTTCTATGAATACTGAATGTGTGATGACACACCAGTTAGCAAAGCTTTGTTTCTATTTATTAAATGAAGTTGCAGCTACACACCAGCTCTCCTAAGGTGGCAATGAAGGCCTCTTACAAACTCCAAGTTCCTCTGCATCAGCAGAAGTACCAGCACCGGCTGCCAGAAATATCGGTATGGGGATAGGGGCACAGGACAAAACCTCATCTTCTCCTCTTCCACTCTCTTTCTCTTTCATGAAAAATTCCAGACAACCATGTGAAGAACCTGTTTGTTACACCTGCACAAGCTTTCAGGATGAGAGGAGTATTCTGGGGCTTATGCTTTTCTCAAGGCTACCAGATATTCATTCATACATTACAAGGTTCATTAACCTTAATGGCCAGTTTTTTAAAGTCCATATCCTCCCTTTCTTGCCTTGCTCTCCAGTGTCCCACGTCTAGCAAACAAATCCACAGTCTAGAAGCCAATTTCTAGTTCACTTTCTACACTTGGGATTGCTTGGGTGTTGCTGAGTGCTTTGGTTTGGCTGCAAGGTGAGCGATCATTTTTTCTTCCAAATAAAAGCCCTGAAATCTCAAAATCAAGGCTCCAAGGTAATTTGTTTACCACACCCCAAATACCTATACAGCCCTTTTGATTTAGACTTTCTGCTGTCAGAAGAGAAGTTGAAGACCTGTAGAATTTATTCTAAATGTCATTTCAGAGAAAGATGATGGTTCTTTTTCCTAATGATTTTCATTCAGAGCACTCCTGAAAGGGCACTGGTATCATGGCAGAATTGCCCAATGAGGTGGTGCTTCTGCTGGCTGGATGCTGACCAGAAACTGAAGAAACAGGCAGCCTAAAAAAGGCATTATACCTGGAGAACCAAGAACATAAATAAATGCATGAACAGAGTTAAATACCAGAAGGGACACCCAGGTAAGGAATCGGTGCAACAAAATGTGTTGCTGCTCTCTGTTTTCCCTGTCCTCTCTAACTCACGTGTGAGTGTGTTGGCTTCACAGATTTTTTTCCAAGTGTAAAAGTTTCAGGCCTTTTGTTTTCAATTACCCAATATTACAGTGGATCCCAGAGGCACCAAAACATGGTTTGGTTATCCCCAAAAACATTTTCAATCTCCTCAGCTGGTTGGTGCCGTGCTGTTGTCTCCCACAAAAGATGAACAGAATCCCTTTACCATTAAGCATTCTACCTAAAATTAAACTGATATGTGTCACCAAGTCCTTTTTCATTACCTTGGTTTTTCCCTCTCTCCACATTCCTGGAGTAGAGAAAAAGTGGCTTTACTTCCTACAGCTCTTAAAAAAAAAAAAAATTGAAGCCAGGAGATAAAAGCCACTTGGATATGTTCCAGGAATGATTTACATGAAGTGCTTTCAATCTTTCCTTATGACATTTCTTGACCTTTAAAAGACACATATAAACATTGATAAAAATCTTTACCATCTACTATCCACAGATATATCTCAGACTTCAGAAATTTTTATAGTGAATTCTCAGCTGAAAATCAGTTAGAAATATCATAATGCCTTTTTTTTTGTCCTGTTAAGAAGTTTTTTCTTCTCTTTTTTTTTTTTTTTTGTTTAAAGCTTCCATTACTCTCTTATTGTAAAACCACAGAACCTTGCATCTGTGTTTAAAAGTATAAAAATAGCATGCTGTGCATTGAAAGTGAACACAGCAGCAAAGGAACGCATCAGGTAACACTGTCAATCAAAAGCTCAGGTAACTCCGCAAACAAATGAGTTCTTCAGATGTCTGACAGACTGAGCTCTGCACCCAGCTGCCAAATTTAGGTGCAGAGTCAAGCTGACCTTTGCTGCTCTCTCTGCTTTTAAAATATTCTTTCTATTTCTGTTCCCGCTCCACACAGTTTAATTCCCTGTCCTGCAAATGCTTTTGTATCAGACAAACTGATAGGACCCCAACTAAGGCAAGAGTCAAGCAACACCAGTGACCTTCTCTCCCTCACCATCAGCGAGCACTCCGATTGCCCTAACTAAATCTACATATTTGATCATTTCCTTTGACCTTTATCTTCCCAGCTGCACTCTTTTGATCTGACACAATGTCCCTGCCAAATGTGAATTCTGTCATACTCTAAATCCCCAAAGCAAACACACAAAGAGAAGACTGAAGGAGGGTTTCTGATAATTTTACAAGAGCTAATGAAAGGGAAACACAGTCAGTCTGTCCCACGAGCAGCAATCACAGGCACAAAACCCTGCTGTGCTAGATCTTGTGCTGGCAAAATACCGTAATTAAGGTATGCCCATACCTGTCTCACTGTATAGGCAAACTCCAGCTTCTTGAAGATTATTTTCCCTTCTGTGCTGTTCATTGTGGAGCAAGGTGATAGCCCTTATTTCTTTACATAAGTATCTCACGTGGTTATAGTGCAGCTAAAGTTTTTCAAGTCAAGTACAGGTACACAGAAAGGTCTCCTGCTTCAAATAATGAAAATCATTTTATCTTTGACTTTTATAGTAGACCTAGTAGATGAGCTGGTTAAATAATCTGAAATGCATCAGAATATTAAGTTAATATGAGAGTCATGTTTTTTTCTTCAGGTCAGACTGTATAATAGCACAGCAGAAATCTGTGGGCTAAAAAGACTCAAGTAGCTCAGAAGTATCCAGACCATGATCTTCAAAACACGGCCTGCTATTCATTCAAAACTAACCTGGGTGAGGCTCAGAATAACAGCAGAGCAGTGCTGAGACACATCTGGCAAAAGATGAACTAAATTTTTCTGCCATTAACTTTGTGATACAGAAACACCTTAACAAAATAAGAGAAAATAGAGAAAATTATTTTATACATGGATATACTTTTATCAAGCCACAGAGATGCTGTTTCTTTACAGAGCAGTGTAACTTTTAATCATCTAATCTATGAAAGCCTTAAGGAATGTCATCCCATTCACATTGAGTGAGACAATTTTCCACATCAGATATGAAAAATAGAGTACTGGACAGGCTTGTTCCAGGAAGAAGCAATTTCTTCCACAGTTTTCACGTTCTCTGGCATTCACAAGTGCAAGGAATCACAAAGTAGGGATACTTGCTAAAAAACCCCTCCAAACCTAGAACGGCAGAAACATAGAACATTACTTGTGCTACCTAAAGGCTCAGGGTACAACATTTATCCGTGAAGGCCTGACAGTGTCACCTCAATTAGGTGTAGCAGTAAGAGCACTTCTGAAATTTAGCCTCAGGCAACACTTCTCTCCAGCCTAGGACAGAGGCTGGCAAGTTCTAGAAAGATCATATTCAATCTCTCTGAAAACTGAGGCTATCACAATCCAGCCCCAATTGAGTACAAGTCAGCAAAGCACCCTTGTGGCATCCCAGGCCAACCATATTTTGGGCCGCTTTATCAGATCTGCAGCCATCAGGCAGGGGGAGGAGATTCTTACCCTCTGTTCTGCACTTATGAGGCTGCATTTAGGGTATTGTGCCCTTTCTGGGGCTCCCCAGTACAGGATAGACACTGACATCTCCAGAGCATGTTCAGTGGAAGGCAACCAAGGTTGTCAGAGGGCTGCTGCATGACAGAAGAGGAGAACAGCTGTGAGAACTGGATTTGTTCAGCCTCAAGAAAACAACACTGAGGGGACACTTTATTGCTGTTGACAGCTCTCTAAGGAATAAAGGGAAGGTGTAGAGAAGCTAAAGTCAGACTTCTCTCAGAAATACACAGTGATGAGTCAACAGACAAGTTGGAACATGGGGAATTCTGTTTATACATACAGGAAAAAGAATTCCCATCAGGATGGGGAAGTACTGACACACGTTGCTGAGAGAGGTTGGGTTTTCCATCCCTGAATACATTCAAAACTTGGCGAGACCCTCAGCAGCCGGCTCTTGGATCTGCTCTGAGCAGAGGTCTGGCATAGATGACCCTGGAGGTCCCCTCTAAATGAAATTATTTCCTGAACCTTTGGCACTAGGCCAGGTGTGGGCTCATTTGCAGAACTTTCAAAAGGAAGATAACACTTGTTCTAATGCTGCACTAGAAATTTTTCTCAATGTCCACTCTGAACTTCCCAAGCTGCAGCTGGCAGCTGTTACCCCTTCCTTTACCATCTGCCACCAGGGAGAAGAGGTTAACTCCACCACTTTTCCAAGTTTCCTTCAAGTAGGCGCAGGCTGCAATTAGATCGGCATTTAGTTCCCCTGTGCCAGACTGAACAGGCTCGGTTCCCTCGACACCTCTCAGCATGGGGAAGCCATGACCTGATGGACCTGATCAGAAGGTTGGAACACTTTCCCTGTGGAGACAGGCTGAGAGAGCTGGGGTTGTTCATCCTGGAGAAGGGAATGCTCCAAGGAGACCTTACAGCAGAATTTCAGTACTTAAAGCAGGCTTGTAAGAGAAGTGAGGACAGACTGTTTAGCCTGTTGTGATAGGACAAAAGGCAGCAGTTTTAAATTAAAAGAGGGTACATTCAGACTACATGTAAGGGAAGACTTTTTTACAATATGAGTGGTGAAACATGGGAACAGGTTGCCCAGAGAGGTGGTAAATGGCCCATTCCTGGAAATGTTCAAGGTCAGGGGCTCTGAGCAACCTGATCGTGTTGAAGATGTCCCTGCTCATTGCTGAGGGGTTGGACTGGATGACCTTTAAAGGTCCCTTTCAGCCCAGACCATTCTGTGATTCCATGCAGCACTCACATGCTCTGGAGGGAGCACTGAACATGCCCTTCCTAATGCAACACACTCTGCTTTTCCCCTTATTTGAGATAGAAGTCAAAGGTAAATGGATAGATTTCATAAAAAACACAAGTCATGCAGTAATTATTGCTTTTGCTGATACAACAGCTGTCCAATAACCTTGCATTGCCAAAATCAAATGAATACTTGTTAAATCATTCATGTTTCTTCCCACCATTTCATCTAAAACTTCACCCTGTGACTAAAATTCTAAGTTGCTCATACTTGCTGAAATGCCCATCAGCTTTACAAATCAACTTTATGAATCAACTTAGAAAAGAAAGCCTCTCCCATATGTCTCATAAATTGGACTCGTACCAGTCTCCACAATGAAGCAGACAGGGGTAACTAGTGGGTCAACTTGTACCAACTTCAAAAGCTTTCAGCACAGAGAATCAGGCGTTTTGTTATGCTAATTGTTCTGATTTGCTAGAAATAAACATGCCCTAAAACAGCTTAAATAAAACCTCAGAGGTAGGGAACAGTTGGCGAGCCCTGAAGGTTCTGCTACAGAGACACAACAAGGAACATCTGACGTTCCCTAGGGCGCTGTGCTTGATGCTTTATTTTGCTAGTACTTTTTTCAAACTGCTGTTTTATATAAGACAATGTCAATGAATCAATGTAACAGGATCCTGCATTAAAAAAAAAATCATGAAATAGCTCATATTTGTTAAAGTGGAACCTCTGAACTCCCATGTTACAGAATTTTGCAACTACAAGCTGCTTCACAGAAATGCGAGCCAAGGAAAAAAAATGGAGCAAACTAAAGCAGTAGACTAATTAGAATTATGATAGACATCTGCTGCTCCTTCCATTTAAATGGTAGGATGATGGTGCTTACCTGCAAGACCTAGTTGAAGAACCTGGTTAAAATGAAAACCCAAAACCAGAAAAAAACCCCAACAAAACCCCCTTGGCTAGTAGCAGGGTATAATCTGTCTGTGTGACTTGCCGTGGTTTGCCATTTCTCTAGTTCCCACAAAGAGAAAGTCTTATTTCAGATCATACACTTCACCACTTACGCTCTGGGCTCCCACAGAAGCACCCAGGAACAAAAGACTTCCCTGTATTTTGCCTCCTCTGCCCATTATCAAGGCTTTCTAAGCAGGGATGAAAGCCTTGACAGCTCTCCTGCAATCAACCCAGGTGCAGGGACTCTCACGAGGTACCAGCAACAGGGATCTCCAAAGAGCAGCCTAACTCCACACAGGCACTTCCCAGAGCAGTCCACAATGTTGTGGAAAAGAAATATGCAGCAAGGTTGGTTCTGGCCTTCAACTTATGCTAGAATTGTACTCTCAGTCTTTTCTCCTCGTTTTACTCTTTTTAAATAGTTGTTCTAATCCATGTGATTTCAATTAAATGTATGATACAGTGTCAAAAAAATTAACTACAAGGCACGAAATATGAAATTACCACAAACATTTTTAAGTGGATAAAGGCTTCATCAAAAAATGCCAAAAAACCCATCACACCCCTCCCCTGTAATAACCAGTTGTTCCAAAAGAGGAACTATCATATAATTAGGTGACAATAAGTGGCGTTGATCAGGAATGATTTGGAACAGAGCAACACCTCACTTTGTGTGCTGAGGTCATGAAGTAAATATGCACTAATTGCATGTGCTGATAACCCAAAATTAAGACACTTTGTTGGTACTGGTGTATTACAAGAAAACACTGTGTGACCTGAGGATTGAAGAATAAAAAGTCCAAAGGAACCAAACAGCACAAAGGTCACACATTTGCTTGGGATAACAAGGAGGTGTGCAGTACATGGGGAATTGACCCACTGAGAAAGAGAGGAGGAAAACAACCTGAGTTACTGCTGACATGCAAAATGAACACATTTCAGAAATAGAATACATCTGAAATAAAGGTAAATGTGATCCAGACAACATTTCTAGGACATATTAATGTCCCTGGGTAAAACATTACTTAAAAAGTGCTAGTACCTGGGATAGATTTTATACTCCTCCACCTATGCATTCATTTTTGGACAAGAAGCCAAAACACTGTATGCTTCTGTAAGCTAATACACGCCCCAAACATATCAGCAGCATGCCTATTTCAGCAGAAAATGAGTTTTTCAGCTCTAACATCAGCATGTAAATGCAAATATTTATTTTCAATTTCAGTCTCCTCTGAAACCTACCTTTCAATTTACAAGACTGAGTGTGTAAAACTGACCAGGAATCATTGAGGGCACCACTTAATTAAACATTTTGAGAAATAAATTAGCTTTTCCATGAAAGAGAACTGGTAAGAATGCAAAAAACAAGTGTATTTGAAATACATTACTCTCATCTCTTCTAACTGTTTTTATGCAATATTTAATTGGAATTTAAAATCTTGCAGGGATGGCACCCTTCCAAACAGAGATGAGAGCAATTTGCCCCACTCCTCTATCTCCTCAAATCTGTTTGCTCACCACTGGATCTAGTCTCAGTCAAGATTCAGCAATGGAGAGAATTCCCACCTCACCTTTGTGCATTCATACATATCATGGTGGGAATTTTATTTTCTTCTGTAAAATGGAGGTTGAAAGTCTGCTTGAACTTTGCCTGTTAACTCCCAAACACCATTTCTTTCAAATGGGCATTTAATTTATTCTGAAATAGCAGTTTGATTGTTAGGAAGCTTTGTCCTCACTGTTTGGGTGGAAGTGGGTTCTGCCTAGACATGCCCAAGAGACATGAACCCTCTTAGCTTGGATAATCCTTTGGAAGAAGCGTGAGGAGGTATCAAGTCTATGAACTGTGAGGCAGAAGACCTGAATCCCAGGAGAACATGGGAGAGAAAGAACTGGTGTAAAAGGTCCAATCCCACCAAAGTAATGTGTGGGGCAAGGGCCCGATCTCAAACACTGGTCATGTCGCTAGAAGGAAGTGTCCCAACAGCCCGTCAGCTTGAGAGAGAGAGCCTTGTCTTGTAGAACTAAAATAGCTGTGTGTGATTTTCTCTTGTTTCTGTCCATCTGCTTCTACAATGGCAACTAACAAATGTTCTGTTAATGTTCTACCACAGCAAAAGATGTTTATTCTTCTAACTCCTCCTAGCTCTAGAGTCATTTCTGAGTGGCTGACAAGTGGGGCCTGACAATGGGCTGATGATTAGGAATAAATCTCCCTTACAGTGTGCACCAGACCAAACCAGGCTCCAGAGCTGGAAAGGCCTTCCACTACCCCGTATAGCATAGAGCTGGCAACATTAGCACCTCTGTTTGGGAAAAGAGATTTCCCAGTGAAAAATATAAACCAGTTGATCCTTCACATGGAAGGAGATAGCAAGGTTTGTGCCCAAATCCCAAGAGGCTCCCACCCACGAGGCTGAAACAATCAGCAATATTCTTGCTCAGGATAACAGCAGCATGTATGTCAGGAATGCAGAAAGCACAGTACTATTATTTTGGAAATCCCTTGCTGAATTTGTATGTGGTGCAGATTTTGGTAATTAGTATCACACAGAAGAAAGTGAAAATAACAAACAAGAACACAATCCATTCAGTCCTTACCAAGAATATAGAGAGTCTGGAAGGACTTGACTTAAACCCAATTATAAAATATATCAAATCTAACAGGGGCACTTGACTGAAGATTTCCCACAGAGAGTAGAACATCAAGACATACTCATTCCATTCTTTTTTTTTTCCTTTCCAATATCATGAAAAAGGAGGAAGTTTGTTCTTGTTTTTCCCTTTAATCCAAAGAAGGGGCTCAGGAAGAAATGTGGATGCCCCATCCCTAGAAGTGTTCAAGGCCACATTGGATAAGGCTCTGAGCAACATGTTCTAGCAGAAGATGTCCCTGCCCATGGCAGAGGGTTTGGAAACAGATGATTGTTCTCTACAACTCCCTGAAAGGAGGTTGTAGCCGGAGAAGTCTCTTCAGCCAAGCAACCAGCAACAGGACAAGAGGAAATGGCCTCAAGCTGCACCAGGGGAGGTTCAGGCTGGACATCAAGAAGAATTTCTTCACAGAAAGGGTTGCCAAGCATTGGAATGGGCTGCCCAGGGAGGTGGTGAAGTCATCATCCCTAGAGGTATTCAAGAAATGACTGGATGTGACACCCAGTGCTGTGGCCCAGGACAAGGTGGTGATCAGTCAGCAGTTGGAGCCAACGATCTTGGTGGTCTTTTCCAACCTAAATGATTCTGTCATCTTTTAGGCCCCTTCCTTGATTCTACGAAGAAGTGGCTTAATTGTTTAAGTAAGTTCTAAGCCACCAAAACCAGGCTGCAGAATTGTTTACAGTAGGTTGGGAAGTCAACACTGATCTGGGAGTATTCTACCAGATAAAGATTAAAAAAACCAAAAACCCACTGAAGAGGCCATTCATCTTATATTTTGCCCCTGTAGTTGTCCTACATTAAATTGTTTCTCAGTGTTTTCCTCTACAGTTTCTGCCTTAGATGGTAATTCAGGGAAGTGCAAATTGAAAACTGTGACAAACTGGGTGTAACCCCATCCCTGGCTGATGCAGGAATACCAACAGCAGGAACACTGACTCCATAAATCCTAGTCACTCTTCACCTCCTGATCTATGGATTAACCAAAAAGACCACTGTCAGCAAAAACTGCTCAGTCCCTAAGAGCTTGTAAGAGAAATGTTATACTGGTATATTCCTTACTACAGCCTTTAAAGCCTGTGAGGTCCCAACACAAGCTGAAGACTTGACCAAGATTTTATACACGGGGGATTTCCCTCATGTAAACAGGTATTTAAGGCACAAATATTCTAACATAGTAGTCAGTAATAAAACTATTCAAACACAGCTTGCTAGTGCTGAACTGCAGATTGACAATCCAGAACACTTGTGTCTCTGAAGTACTTGACAAAACATTAAATTACGGAGCTCTTTCCTTATAAAAATAGTTACATAAATTTATACACACCAAGAAAAATGGTCACAGCTTAGCATTCATTAGGCTGCAAAGTTTTGTTACCAAAACACTCAAACCAGTTACCAGCAGCAACAGTGACCTACACCAATAACCAAATGTTTAGTATTTGGGAGTCTGGGAAAAATCTGGAAACTGCTGCTCTGATCAGCTTTTGTACTTGGGAAGCACTTTTTGTGCCATTAACATGGAAGGCTTACAAATCAATGATTCAAATTCTTCTGCAAATTAAAATGTGGAGGCATGAACAGGAGTGAATTAATTACATGTTTTATGGGGGAATTCCTAGTCAACTTAAGTCTCTCAGGTACAAATTTGAGCTCAAATTCAAGGTTGACAGTGTCCAATCGACAAATGATTTCAGAGAGGTTTGACAGGGATCTCAGAAGTTACTAAACTTGTAAGCATTCCCACCAGCACTTCTTGCATGACTTTGGCATAATTAAAATAAATAAATCTTGTCCAGTTTTGGAGAAGACTTAAAATCTATCAGATCCACTTCAGGTACAGAAGTACAAAACCCAGCCTGCCAGACTGACTTTCATGTCTTGGTCCTAAAATTGGTCTGTTAGAAGTTCAAAGCCTTTTCATCATTCACTTCACCTGATCCCAGTGGGAAGAATTCAACCCTTTCACTTTCTCTTAAACCTTGATTCTTACAGGCAGACAAATCATAATTAGCAGAACACACATTTTTATTTGACTCCCTCCAGCTTTAACACTACCTATGTGTGTACACTGTCTACTTGTCTGGCAGAAGAATCTGTCACTGAGGCAATGTAGGCAAGGTCAAGCGGTCTTTCAGAAAGCTGGCTGAGTTTAGATAATTTTTTTTACCAGTGTATCTTGTAATTTTGAGTACAATATATTGTCAGAAAAAAATAGAAGGATTTAGAAGTCAAATTTTATAAAGCTATGTCAGGTACAGTAAAGTATAGACATGTTCTTATGATGTTAATGAAGAGACACGTGAATAAATGGGTATTAAGGTGGTTTTGCACATTTTAAAAATATAGCACCTAAAAGCTTTAAGGCATCATTTCTTTTGACTTATTCCGTAGTCATCAATTTGAAAATCAGAGCAGAGATAATTAGTTACTGTGGCTACAGGCCAAACTGAGATGTTTCATGTACATGACACTGTGTAGACAGGCCTTTTTTAATTGTTCCTCGGCTTCCAACTAAAGCTGAACCTACCTTCTGCAAGGTAACCCTGCTAGCATACACACACGAAAAAAATTTAAAAATTCAATATTATTAAATATCTACCTGAGAGCTTCATGAGGAGCTCAGATGCTGCCTTGACTGACATGTCCTGCCTCATCACATTTGCCTGTGCTTCCTGTGGCTTGAGTTTCTCTTCAGGGACGTTTGGAGCTGAGGCTTCAGATTCTTGGCTGAACACATAGCTGGACTGAGACACGGCTGAACTTGCAGCTTCTTCATCCTTAGGCTCCTCTTTCACTTTAAAATTAGGAGTCAAGGGCTCTTTTTGATTTGCAGCTGTCAAGAGAAGGAAAGAAGTGACGCTTAGTGTAATATACAATCCTGGAGCAGCTAGTAACAGGAAGAAACCATAACCTGAGAAATGCTAGAGCAGGTACTGGAAGCAGACACATCAAACTGTGCTCAAAGATGCTTCAAGGGGCAAACAAACTTCTGCACCTTCCCTACAAAGGGGCAGTTTTAAAACACAACAGCTGCATGTACCAAAGCTCAAGAGAACATCCTCTTTCTCTTACTTTTCCCCCCTGCTCCTCCTAAAAGCACTTCTCTGGTCATTGGTTTGTAGGTTTTCTATAGGCTTGGTGGAAATTTAAAACATCATTTCATGTAAGGGCAAATTTGGCAAAGCCCGTGGGTATGACGTGAAGTTTTTAGAGCATGGAAGAGAGGCACAAGATGAAGAGTAGGAAGACAAAAAACCTAAGAGGGGAGTAAAAGTGAAAAGACAGCAAATTCTTAGGTCTGAAAAGTTGGTATGTTAAGAAGGAGAACTAAGGGATTTTCAGAAGACAGCTCTGCACTGTTCCAAGTTCTATATCCATAAAAAGAAAGAGTGAGTTTCAAATACTCCATCTAAGCAGCTGTACAGCCTCAGAGGAGGGTAAGGAGACTTTGGGGGGCTGCTAAAAATTACACACTGAGCAATGCCCTTCTTGAAGGGTCTTTCCAATACCGTTTGACAGTGGTAGATCCTTTGCACTGTGTTTGGTTAAAAGGATGAAACTAGCCCTTAAACAATACTTCCAAGCTCAGCCAACTTAATTCATGGACAGATGCACAACAAACAGAAGGCTAAAGAAACTGCACTATTTTTCAAGTAAATCTTCTTATAATTTTTTTTTCTGTTTAACCATGAAGAGATACTTCCTTCCCTGTCTCCTCGAGACTTTTTCTTGACCAAAATTTCACTTTAAATTCCCAGTAACACACAGTAGATGACTCCTTGAGTGCCTTTAACTTTGGCGAGTTTATATCTTTCCCACCTCTCTAAACTTCTGTCTTCACAAACACAAAAGACAGAGCATCGTCCCCAGCAAAATCTGGCAACATTTGCTGCTTAAACACTTGGTCTACTTCCTCCTCCACAGCTTCTTACCTACTCTCAAGTCTCCTCACTTTTCTGGCTTTTTTCCTCAGACACTCTCCTTCTCAGCAATTCCCTCAAAACTCCTAGAGAACCCAAATTCCTGCATCCCACAATGAAGTGCTCACCATCTCCCAGAGACCCAAACTCTAAAATATGAGGTACAATTGACATCTTTATCAGAACTACACACTTAAATTTGCTACTTTGAGCCTTTGTTCATTTCCACACAGTTCAATTTTTGTTTTGTGTTTGTCTTTGGGGGTGTGCTAATAATTTTTAAAGTTACTGTATTACCCTGTAACACAACACATCTTTTCTATTTATTTTTCAGAGTTGTTTGATTTTCCTCCTTGTTGGCTGGCAAGCCATCAGCAAAGAATGGGATTAAGGCAGGTGGTATAAAGAGTGCACACATAAGCAACATGCACACACACATTAGTTCTATTCACTTCAGAAATTACATTACCCTATATCCCTAATTTTTAACATGACCTATAGACACTTCTACCAGCATTAGGAATTGCCTTTTTTTTTTTTTTTTTTGTTAAGGAAAGCCAAAGCAGAAATATGAAACATTAAAACATGCTTTAACCCATAAAAATACAAGTTAAAGCTCTCAAGCCAATCTTAACTTTACCTAGGTACTAACAAAAAAATTCCATTTGTCTTCTTCATCCTGGCCTCAGTCTGTTCTGGGGTTTGACCTGGGGTGATGAATAGTCACCAAAAAAAAAAAAAGACCCAAACCTTCTCTGCTGAATTACCTTCTGCTGTCCTTTGCTTTTAAACATGCCACTCCAGCTGCTATGCTGATATGAAAAATACCTTCACCAGGATCTGAGTGCAACCGAGAGAGAGCAGTCTGCCTGAACTTTCAGAGAACAACGAGGAAAGAAAAGGTCTTTTGAATTTATTCATTTCAAAAAGGTATTAATTCAAATTTGTCCCAGAAAATAAAGGAAGCATGAGTCTGAGTGAAGAGGTAAAGACAACCCACTGAGAACAACCATTAACCTGTGGACCCAGCCTTGTCTCTGCCATGAACCAGAGCAGAAAATGAGCCAGGCAGAGGAAGCACTACAGGCTGGGTGAGCATACACGCTTTCACCATTTAAAATAGAGGTGATATTTAACTCACATAGATCAGTGTAAGTTTGCAACCATACACCATGGCAAAAACATCCATAAACCAACAGAATCTCTGTAACAGAACTCATATAATATCACAGACTTAAACAAGGAACTTATTTCAAGGGTTAGGTGCTATAGTATGCAATGGCAGATGCTTATTGGATTAACCTACCATAAGAAAAAGGATCAAAAGGAGTGCTTTTGGAAGAAATCAGCATTTTTTTTAAACCCTCTTATCACCAAGGCAAAAGTCAACAGGAAATTTGACCTAATCCAACGGAAGGTGTAAGGTGGTGCCACTATGCTCTTCATCCCAGGGCACCCTCAAACTCTACTTAGATGAAGACAAGTTCTAATAGCTCAGAGGACCAAAAAATTCAAGGTAGATCACGTCAGAGTTTAAACAGTTTAGTGATAGTCTAGTTCTTGGCCCCTCAATTCAGGAAGAACATTGCAGTGCTGGAGTGAGTCCAGTGAAGGGCAACAGAGCTGGTGAAGGGTCTGGAGCACAAGTTCTATGAGAAGTGGCTGAGGGAGCTGGGGGTATTTAGCCTGGAGAAAAGGAGGCTCAGAGGTCACTGTCACTCTCTACAACTCCCTGAAAGGAGGCTGTAGCCATGTGGGGGTCAGTCTCTTGTCCCAGGCAGCCAGCGACAGGACAAGAGGAAATAGTCCCAAGCTGCACCGAGGGAAGTTTAGGTTGGACATGAGGAAGAATTTCTTCCAGAAAGAGTGATTAGATTTTGGAATGGGCTGCCCAGGGAGGTGGTGGAGTCACTGTCCCCGGAGGTGTTTAAGGAAGACTGGACGTGGCACTCAGTGCTGTGGTCTGGTTGACAAGGGGGTGTTTGGTCATGGATTGGACCCAATCTCAGAGGTCTTTTCCAACCTAACTGCTCCTATGAAGTGACAGATCCAGTATGAATCAAGTTCCCCTCCTTTCCTCTGTCCACCTTTCCCTTTCTCTCCCTACCGCACACGAGCTCTCCTGCAGTGACAGCACGTGCTGCTGGGAGCCACTGCCTCCTCACACTTCTGAGCCATCATCCATGCTAACAATGATAAACAAATCCATGTTGATAACAGCTCAACCAGCACAGCATCAGCCATAATCTAAATGAGCTCTTCATGAGAAATGTATAATCTGTGTGTTTACAATACCTCACCTATGAGAAAAATAAAACATAGTCAGGGTCCCCCAACACAGAGAAAGGCCTGAAGGCACGCCTTTGGCAGCATTACACGAAGGAGAAGAATCCCAGACTGTTGTTCTTACCTCTGTCACTGATTCTGCCTACTCCAGCTTCTTTGTTTTGGACAGAAGAGGGAATTAATAAATTAGGAAAGAAGTAGAGTCTTATTTCTTTAATTCACTGGCATTAAATTTCCTTGAACTGATGATGTTTTCTAAAAATCAAACATTTAAATTGTAGATAAATCACAAAAATAGAAGAGTTATTTGCCTCATTTTTCTTCCCCCAGAAAATGAAAACAAAATCAGACAACTACTGGGTTAGTTTCAAGCCAACGTGCTACAACAATTAATAGGGTTTTTACTCTTTCTTGAAATATACTAAAGCAGATTCTAATGTAAATGAAGCCTAAAATAGAAGGACAAATAAAAAAGAGGAGGTTGTCTCATCTTTTAGACCCATACATTAAAGCTAGAGGGGAAAAAACCCCGCAACGTAAAAAAAGACCCCCTAAACAACAAAGTCCCCACCATACTTGCCTCTGTCCCATCTTGGATCCACAACTATGGACAAAATTGCTAACACATGGGAAATAGCAAGTATGATGCATCCACTAGTCGTTTTAAGGAAAACAATAAGCAGATGTAAGAAAAAACCATTGCAAATAAGGGAAATAAAAGTTTACTATGACCAGTTTTTAAAAATCCCATGACTGAGGAATCCTTAAAAAAAATTAGAACTAGATAAGAATTAAAAAGAATATGTTGAAGATTATTAAAGTATATTTGAATGACAAAATTATTATTCCCCAGAAAGAAGAGTACCTTCTATCTACATACAGAAATAGATACACACACATCCCTAATTTGTATTTAATTTACATTCATTCTGAACAGCAGGGAGAACAGAATGAAGGATGTGTTGTCTGCAGACTTAATAAAAAAAAAAACCCAGCAATTTAATTTTGAAATACACAGCGAGGAAACAAAACAAACCCACATAGCAAATGAAACCAACAGGCAGGAATCTCTCAAGCACGATGGATAATGCTCCATTTGTTCCATTCCGTATCCAGAAAAAACACAGATCAAAGAATATTCCAGACTGCTGATTTTTATCTTCCTGGCAACTGGAATCATTTGAGCCATTTGGCAAAAGTAGATGATGAAAGTTATAACACTTTCCTGAAACTGCCAAATGCCACAAGAAAAGCTTTGGGCATCTGCCACTAATCTGAAACACTCTGGTAGAAGCTGCTAACTCCATCAGTCCACTTAAGAGGATTTCTAAATGCTCAAAATGTTTTTAACTGAAAGAGGAAAAATGGGCTGATTACTTCCAAGCCAAGCTCAGTACTACAAGTCACAATCAGCAAGAAGTTGGTCACTGCTCCATCTGTCTGACAGAAGAACATGAGAAAGAAAACAGAATCCACAACAAAAATTCTGCCACAAAAAAAAAAAAAGGCCATGAGAAAAAGCACCCATAGAGTCTGGGTTGAAGGGAACTGTGGTGAAAATGCCACAGTACATCACTACACCTTCATGTTATTTTATCAGTGATGCCAGACGACAGCTATAGAGATTAGAGACCAGTCATGGCTGAGGGAAAAGGGGAAAGCTAACTATCCTGATCATCTTTAAAGCTGCACTGTGGCTGGGGAGCTGGAGTCAAGCACAGCAAGACACAGCGAAGGAGAATGACCAGTCCTGCTGCTGTGCCCTCAAAATTTCACCATGTTCTAATCCAAGTGGAATGGAGGAACCAGGCAAATTGCTGAGGCAGGTATAGAACCACATATCTCTCCCAACACCCCAAGATGCCTGCTATGCAGCCAAAGTCCCATAGGCTGAACAAGGCTGTGGCATCTGCCAAGAGCATCTCCTCCTTTCCAGGTAAAAACCAAAACAGCAGCAGAACAGGTAAGATTGTGAGGAAGCTGGAGAAAAAAGAGGGAGGAGTGAAAGGAGCAAGGACGAATTTGTTGCTGATAAGAAAGAATTACTTTCAGTATGGGAACGTCTTCTCTCTACAAAGGAGCAAAAACACGGGAGAGAAACAGCACCAGAGCGCCCTTTGTATTTGTTTAAGAAAACAAAAAACAAAACAAACAATCAGAGATGATTGAACTAACAGTGTTTTCAAATCTCATTTTGGATGGATGTGAGAGAAAGGCTCATGAGCTCGGACTTCTGCCCAGAGTAATGGTGTATTCAGGGAAGCAAAAGAGCCATCAGCCTAGTCCAGTCCTATACTCCAAATGTGAGAGTTTGTGCAGACGTTAAACCTAAATTGTAAGCACAGATCTAGTCCAGAATCATATGCCTGGCTTCTTTTAAGTTGTATTGGACTGAATACACAGAAAAAAAGGAGTTTGTTATTCTGCATTTTAAATTACTGAATTAGAACAGAGACTACGCTGCTTTATCTTGCTAAATTCTACTTATTCCTTCAAGCTGTAAAACGTGACAGGTGTGATTTTAAGGGTGCTGGGAACTTGTGGATGCAAGACTAGAAATTGCTGAAAAGAGATTAAAAGGGTGGTGATACATCAGTAGCAAATATTAGAACAAGATTTTATTTGCCCAAGTTTTAAGTAGACATGCTATTGCCCCATCAAAATTGTATTTCAAACACAAGGTCTATATGGAAAGTAGGAAAATGCAAATCTGGAGAGGCTTCAAAGAGGGAACTTGATGACATCAGGGGTATTTACACTGACAGCAGCATTATGGGATTCACAGTATTTTTAAATTAAGGACATGGCTCAATAATTGCCAGTCCTGTGCACTTACATATTCTAATTGAAATTTTACATTCTGACATAAATTACAAATCCTAAATATAGACAGTGTGGTCTTTTCTTCAGAACTTGCTACTCGAATACATCAATTATGGCAATTTAATTGGACGTGTTTTATTTTATTAAAAATAGCTGTTTCAAGAGTTCAAGCCAGCCAGTTCAGTACTGTCAGTGGCAAATGGTAAAACATTTCAAATTACTTGTGTTACCTTTAAGGAATGCAGTAATTTTCAAGAGCCAAACAGAACAAATAATCTAAGTGGTTACTTAGCTTATCTACTAATACACTGTATGTAGCTGTCTGATGATTTACTCTTTCATTATTCCATTAATGGAATCAGCTAATAAAACATGAATGCAAAGCCCAAATATTTTGGACAGTCACCAAAGTCCCATGGTGGCTTTATTTCCCAAACTAAAGACTTGACTCCTTGCACACCAGTGACAGCAGATATGACTCAAACTGGGAGAAAAGTGTTTCTAACTGGTTTAACATGGCCAGCCCCAAACCCCCAGCATTTTTGCACCTTCCTCCTGTCTTTTTTAAAGTTGTTTCATGCAAGTAACTTGGGGAACATAAAAAGAACAGCAGAAGCAGGGCACACTTGATACCACTCCACAAGATGAAGAGAGCTGCTTGCTGGAGCAATGCACTTGTTTAAACACAGAGAGGTGGGGGAGAGAGGCCAGCAATGAAGGATGTGTACCAATTACTGTTTCCACACAGAATCCCGTGGAGAGCAATAGTGCAAGAATCCCATTCATTTTGTTGGGATTCATTTATTTCCGAATGTTAAAAGTTACTGCAGCACATAACGTAGGCACACTAATGGCATCACTAGGGTACACTGGCCATTGTAGTTTGGATCATTGTGAAAGACATTTTTTATTACCAAAAAAAAAAAAAAAAAAACCCAAAACCCAAAACCAACCAACCAACCAACAAAAAACAACCAAAAAAACCCCAAAAACCCAAAGCCTGAGAAGTGGGTGGAAGGACATCAGTGTTTAAAGAGATGTGTCGTATAATGTCTGCCACTGAAACCCTTGAAAGAGGAAAATCAAATACTCCTCAAATTAAGATACAAATGCTGCTACAAAGTTTCAGCATGGAATTAAGAGACTGGGGGAGGAAAATATTCTGGCAAAGCACTGATACAGCAAAACACTGGGAAAACAAAGTGTACAACCATGCCTACTGAAATCAGAGGGGGTAAGATTTGATGGTAAAGACATGCCCATGTTTAAATGTTTTTCTGTTAATGTGTTAAGAGTCATCTGCTAACTGTCTTTACAAATAAATCTCAATAAAATTTCAGAGAACCCCTTTAAATTTCTTGCAAATTTAAAAGCCTCAGCTACCATAAACTAGGACCTAGAGAATGGAATCTGAGAAAAAAAATTCAAGATTTGTTCTAATTTTTAGATTTACATTTGGTGATTTGTGTTATGCCTTATTTCATAAAACACATAACTAAAAATCTTTCTGGCAAGCAATGGCACAGAGTTGGGCATGAAGTGGTCTTGAAAAAGTCACCCACACCAGTATTTCTCACTCTCTTTAAATCTAAAGCTCCCATGAGCCTTTCTGAAAAAAAACCTGAGTGGCTGTTTTGAGCAGTGTCACCATAATTTATCTCTGGCCCACTCCAAACCAGATCTAACTTTGAACATCAGTAAATTTTTCCCCAATTTGCATCACTACAGCTTGCTGCTTCTTTTGTTCAGATAAAAAATCTTGCTGCTCCTGACAACATCCTATGGTCCACTGACTGAGATACACAGATTTAGTCCATCTTACTGCCTCATATGTGACCAGCCAGATCTGACAGACAGCTGCTCTCACATTTCCCCAGTGGCAGAGATGCCACAATCTCTCCAGCCAAACTGTCCTAGAGGTATAAATACCTCAGCTTGGGCAAGATTTTCCTAATGCTAACTTAAACCTTACAGCAATGCAATCCTGTTGCTTTTTGTCCTAATTACAATGACTTTACAATTATTTACTGTAATCTCCATTCTCCTGAAAACTGTACTAAGGCACATGGAAAACAAAGAGGTGACTGGTGACAGCCAGTGTGGCTTCACCAGGGGCAAACTATGCCTGGCAAATTTGGTGGCTTTCCATGGTGGGGCTACAGCATTGCTGGACAGCAGCAGAGCAGACTTGTCCACCTGGACTTGTGCCAAGCATTTGTCACTGTCTCGTGTGACACCTTTGTCTCTGAACTGGACAGACATGGATATGATGGACGAAAGTCAGCAGGTTTCCCGTGAAACTGGAGGTATACAAACTGACACCAAGCAAGAAGAGGAGCAATAAACATTGGCAAGCAAAAATAAATGTTCATTTAGAACATCAATAGTCAATAAGAATAAATGCCAAATTCTAAAAGTCTATATATCTATCTACTGCTTCTTTCTTAGCCACAAGGCCTGTCAGAGAAAAAAATTAGATTGTTTTGACATAATTTGGTCTCGAAAAATCTGTGTTGGCTGTTACAATTGGCATATACAATTTGAGATGTCAAAAGATTTATATCATTGGAAAGGTAGGGCAAATAATTGAAGCTCTGATGGGCCTAACAAGACTGTCGTAATAAAGAAATCACTCAAAGGAACTTCGTTCAGCAGAGCAAGCCATCAAAACTGCAGCTAGTACTCAGCCAACTTGCTAAAAGGGAATTACTTCTGCTCTAAATTTATGCACTCTGTATTGAGGAAAGCACGAACTAAATGTATGTAACACAATATAAATCTCAGAAGAAAAGAAATTCCCTTCCTTCTGACGTTGCTCTTCTTGTGTAGCAAATTTGGCGACTGGCAGTACATTTTAATCCAAATATGCACACATACAAAATTACAGATACATCTCGCTCCCCCAGCGACTTTATAACATGTTGCTAGGTAACAGTGCATACAAGTCAGGTTTCAAGACCTTTAGTAAGTCACCATAAAATAACTGCATAGGCCTTTTGCATGAATAATGTACATTTTTATCCTTTCTCTGATGCCAATAGATCAGACACCAAAAACATGACCGTCTGCCAAGCTGTGAACAGCTTCCCATCAACTGCTACATGAAAAGCCACACACCAAATTGTTGCATGTTCTCTCAGCTTCCAGGCTTTTCCCCCTCTCCTGCACTCTGCTCTCATTGCTGCTACATGCAGCCATCATGAGCACCACCCTCCCCAGGCCAGCCCTGCTGACGTGCAGAGCCTCTTCGTGCACAGCAACCCAAATCTGAGATCGACATCAGAGCAACAACATGTGTGGGACAGCTGTTTGACAGTATAAGATGGATTTCATATCAAGTCCAAATTCAAAAATCAAGTAAAGAAATGTACAAGCAAATCAAACCAGACTCATCCTGCCCACTTTTTGTCAGTCAGAGTAATAATTTATATTGACAGATTATTTAATATTTTTTTCAGGGGGAAGTCCTGTGGCTTCTTCCAACCAACACAGCAAACCATTTGTGCCAGCCCAATTCACCCTTGCCCTCAGGTGTTTTCTCTTTTTCTGGCTGGCTCCATGAAGCCTCAGTCTTGATTTCTTGTATTAACACATTCTATTCCATTCCTCACTGAACTGTGATCCCAGAGGTAAAAAGATCTGGGAAGATGAGGAGAGAAAGATATTCCTAAACAAATGGCTGTGTTTTCACCAAGAGTGAGCATTAAGACAGAGCTAATTCCTTAGTTTACCTGACAACAAAATTTGCTCAAATATAACTTACTTTCCACTTAAAGAAGAAAGCTGACATTATTTTCTATTGAAAAGGTTATCTTCTATCTCCAATGTCTAAAACTTCCCATAGGGATTGAGATCTCCTTGTGAAACAGAAGTTTATTGAGTGACATTTTTCCTGACTTCTTTCTCTTCAAAAATTCAAGGCCAATTTTGAAAACATTTGGCATAGAACACCTCCCCAGCACAAACTGTTCTGAAGTATTCAGTCAAATCAATAAAATAGCACATAAAATATAATAGATCCACCCTAAACACATTCTACACTTCAGTTTCACATATGAATACCATTCTCACAGCAATAATCTGACAGTGAGAAAACGCTAAACACATTCTTGGCATTAGATATGGATTTCAATTAAAACAGTAATTTAATAAAAAAGCTGTACATGAATCTCTAGGACTACTCTTCTTTTAAAAGTGTTAACAACAAAACCCAAATGCAGTAACACTCACACTTCACGTGTATTTACTACATAGACCTCAAATACTACTCTGAAAGGAGGTGACCAATACTTTATTGGTCCTTTTAACAGGTGGGTAAAGGCAGAGAACTTAAGAATTTTCGAACATGCTGGGCACTTGGATGACCCTCAGTGATTTCAAACTAGAACTACAGGTATTCAGCATGCCTGGAAAACATACCACAAGAGATTTGCCAAGGTAAATGCTAATGAATGTGAAAGCCTGGATAAATAATTCTCACTCCTAATCCCAGCAATTAAACCGCAAAACCCCTCTCTCCTCGCACTGTTTCCCCTCTGCCATCCATCATACACCTCTGCTATCAAAAGAAACAAGAAATTATAAGTTAAGAAGCTACAGTGTTTTTCTCCTTGCAATTCCATGGCTTAGCAAACCCAAGCCAAAGTGTCTCTTAGCCCATAAAGGAGCAGTCGATGCTGCTGCTCAATTACCTGACAGCTTCATAAGAAAATCTGATGCCATCTTGACAGAGATGTCTTGGCTGAATAGTGCTGATGCTGTATTGGCCACAAAGTCAGAGGAGTCTTTCAGCTTTGTGTTGTTGGGGGCTCTGTCAACAGTGCTAAGAGCAAAAGGTGCAGCTGAGGCACCAGTGTCATCTTTGGGCTCTTCTTTCACCAGCAAAGGTGGAACCCCCCCACCAGGCTGCCCAGCCACGTCGGGCATTTTGGATACAGATGCTGATCCCGTGAGGTCAGGCCCTGCGCCTTCCCTCTGTGGTCCTGGGCAGGAGTCACTGTTTAGCTGTGGTGACCCCTTCACCTCAGTTTCTGGCATTTCCTCCTTCACTTTAGACTCTGTCCTGAGGAAATGTTGATGGCAACGCATGTGGAGTTTCAGGCTGAAGTGGCGGGAGGAGGTGAAAGGGCATAGCTGGCATTGGAAGGTCTCACCCCTGTCTTGGTGCTGATGAACCTGGTTCAAGAGGTGAAAGATAAAAGCATGTATTAAGCCAAACAGATTAATAGCATTGTAGAAATCTCAACTTTGATTTCACACACCATTAAAAAAAAAAAAAAAAAAGAAAATATTAACTAATGAGTGACCTCTTCATTCTGAGCACTTGGAAAGTGGTCAGACACCAAGAACAGTAGGATTCTTTCACACAAGTCAAAGAACATAAACATCAGACTCATGTGAAAATAAAAAAATATAAGGAACTTCTGTTTCTGCAGCTTGGAAATGATGAAGTCTGCTTTGGATCAAACAGTCCTTACAACCAGATCCTGATGATCTGTCAGTACATAAAGACTTCCAAGCTATAACTAATAGCTTTCTTGATTAAAAAACAAACATCACTCTGTGCAATCTAACTAATAAAAATTGTTCAGAGCAACCCAGCAAAAAAAACCAAACCCCAACCAGCACAGCTATGTCCATCATTGATTTATGTACCATTAGAGTAAAAACACAGCACCTGGCAATACCAAGGAGCTATTGAAACAGTTTGCTGCAAATTAATTCTACCAGAAAATAAACAGCTCTTCTATCATAAAATAGAAGCATAAGAGATGGTGTCTGCCATTTATTCTAGTTTATCAGTCAATTAAGGATCACAGTTAATCTTACTGTCCTCGTATTTTGCCTGCAGGCTCTTTGTCATAGAGCCTGCGTGCTCCAGTATGAATACAATGCCTGGTATCCTCAGGCTCGATCCCGGTTACCTTTTAGAGGGAACTCCATCCATCCGTATGTAATGGCTCACATATTATATGAACAGACACACTCATTAAACTAGATAAACTATATACATGTAATTATACAATTTCTTGCTTCATACATTACTCATTAAAGGGAAGGAACAACTGAGCCCAGCATAACAGCAGCAGGGCTGTTGAAAAATCTTTTTGCTATGGCTTCACAAATAAATTTTAAATCCTGACAGCAGCACTCCAGGCTACTCCCTGCAAAAAGGCTGGCAAATACATACATTTGTTCCTTACTAATGGATGAACATGTGATCAGGGCACACTGGCACCAGCTGAGCTCCACACATTCGCTTTCACTTGTGACTCAAGTTGGTTGGAAACATTTCAGTGAGACAGATTTTTGCTGGAAAATGGCAATTTGTTGAATGCAAAATATTTCACCTGAAACATGGAGAGGTTTGATGAACTCTTGGCAAACAAGGTGTGATTCCCCTACCCTAGTGAGTGGCACTCTTCCTTCTCCCTGCTCCCTGGGCTTGGCTCAGAAGCAGCCAGCTGTGCCAGGGATCCAAGGCTTGCTGCTATAGCCTGGGAGTCTAAAAACCCTGAGGGATGCAGATCTACACGAGGGAGCTTGGAAAACCTAGCTTGAGCTAAGGCTTTCAGCACTTTCCAGTCTCCTGCCGAGCTGAAATCTAGATCCCGAGGGTCCTGGTGCAGACACTGCAGAGCTCCAGGGTAACAGCAGCAATTCCCAAACACGGCTCTGTCAGAATTCAGGCTGGACTTTCCCATAGTTGTAGACTCTGCCTGATTCTATTCCTGTACAGTAAGAGGAACTCAATCACAAGCTCAGACCCCCAGGATTTCCAGCTCTACACAAGCCCTCAGCTCAGGTCTGTTAAAATGTGAAGCTGGGAGATGTCCCTCTTTTTGTACTTTTTGCATTCAGTGAAGACACATTTCACCAGTGCTGTGTAAGTTTTCATTCAGTGGTTCTTCGGGGGCTCTGGAGGTGCCAGACACATAGCAAGAGAGAACTTCTTTTGGCCAGAATGACATCCTCAATACTGTGTAAGCATGACACTTACAGACAAAGCAATTCTGGAATCTTATAATTGCACCTGACAACGCCAAAAAAAAAAAAAAAGAAAGTAGCTAATGCTAACCTAACACAGATTTAAAGTGACCTTGTAGAAGAATAGCAGCACAATAAATTCTAAACATTAGCAGGTTACAATGAAAATGCCAACCAGATTGCCTGTCTACACTACTGGAAGCAGGACGGTCTGTGAGCACAGCAGTGTGTAAGCACTCTTCACAGAGAACACCGAGATGTACTCAGGGCAGCAAGCACCCTCACCATGGCAACTTTATCTCTTACACCCACAGATTCTGTGTGCCAGGGTTTCTCTCCAGGATCGCCTTCAATCAACATTTCCCTGCCTATGTATTTAACCACGTCTTCCAGAGGCCCCTATCACACCCATCAATGCAGTGCCTTCAGGAGGCTGTCACTGCTGCAGGCGGGTGACAAAGCCTGTGTGGGAGCCCACCTTCTCTCCCTGGGAGTATGGCATGCCACCCCTGCAATATCTTTTGAGAATGGATGAAAATAGGAGCCACTGATTCATTTGATTTGGATTTTTTTCTCCGGCCCAAAGACAGTAACTCCATCACCAATGGATTTCTCATAAAATAAAGAATGTTTATAACTCACAGCCAAGGAATGACAGAGTTCAAACCCAAATATTTTGAGTATTGAAAGGAAAAATTTTAGATCTAGAAAAAGAAAAAATGAAAAAAACATTAAGCCAAATATTTCACCCCAAATATCCAGAGTCCATTCCCACCATAAGATTTTAACTTTTATTTTATTTTCAAAAGTAAATAATATTAATTTAAAAATCTGAACACTAAAGCTAAGCTAAAATCCCTCTAAAGGAAAACTGTCCCTTATTTTCCCATTCAACAGCAGCTAAAAGAGCCAAGAATTGCCATTCTTTGCCATTTGGGGGGAAAAGTCAAGGCAGCAACTACTTGCTGCAGAATAAAAAACAAGAAACCCTGTGGAGCTACACAGAAAGCCACAGGGGAGATTTAGGCCACGCAATGTTACTGTCCAAAAAGCTGCCTGCTCCCTCCATGAGGCAGAGAATGGCTCTTACACTGTGCTAATGCTACCCAAACCATCAGATGTCTTCTTTAGACTCCAACAGGCTCTTGCTGCAAGAACCACAGGCAGGAGGAGACAAGAGTGCAGCTGGCAGGTTTTCCCCAAAGTGCCAGTCTGATCCCAGCTGCTGCCAGATTTGGATCTCTCTGAATTACACTGCAACAAACCACAGTGCACAACCTGCTCATACACAATGTTTCTTTCAAAATCCCATAAAACTACTGTTTGACTTATGCCAGAACTACTTAAGGGCTTCTGGCATTGGAGTTTATTTCCTCTAACCACGGATGTTCTCCTTGACTGGGCAGAGTACTTGTATCATCTTTATTTTAACCCTACAGCCTGCCCAGTCTCAAACGGTATTTTGTGGTTCTGCAGTTTCAGTATTCAGTGTGTGCTTGTTATGACACACGCAGTCATTTTCAACAGAATTACAGTTACTCACAAACTTTAGGCCTTGTTTGAGGACATGGGTACAAGTTACCTATTGGTCAAAATTTTTAATTTTTGTTTCTCTCTGTTTCTCTTGCTGCCTCCTCACTCTCACATTACAAGAAAGAAAAAAAGAGGCCATTCTGTTTATCTTCTCTATCAAGCATTATTATGATCCCACCCCTCTCACCCTCCTGGCAGTCCCGTTCTTTTCAGCTTCTGTCTTCAAAGGGAGTCCTTTCCTGCCATCCCACTAATAATTTCCACCGCCAGCTTTTAAAATCCCTTCTATTTCTCATGTCTTTTTTGATGCAGTGACCAAAAGTGGCAGCATACCATATGCTAATAGTAACATTGTTACATTTTCAGTGTTATTTCTGTTTTATTCTCCAGACACTCAAATATCTAATGTGCTTTTTAACCACTGCTGTGCATGCCAAGAAAAGGTTTTCATTGAACTGTCTACAACAATATCCAGTTATTTTTCCTGAGCAGTTACAGTTCATTATATCTGACAGCCAGGTGCATTATTAGACTCTGGTTTCCAAGGTACAGTACCTTCTATTTGTCAACAATAACTTCATTTGCCCCCTTGTTTATCAGCCAGCCAGCCTCCTTTTGTTCCCTTTCAAGCTTTGCCTTTTTTAATCTCAATTCATGCACATAAGGTTGCACCATCTATAATTCTCTTACCCACAGTCATCACTCTGTGTAGATCACATTTGCTAAAATATGCACAATTCCACTTTTAGCAATGGAACACCCCTCTGTTAGCCTTTTGTCATGCTTAAAAATGCTAATTCCTTCCTACCCTTTGTTTTACCGTCTCTTGGTGAATTTCTGATTTGCCATAGTACATCACATTGCTTAATTTATTTGGCAGCTTCTCTGTGAGAAGCTTTGCCAAAGGCTTTTTTTATAGACCAAATAAATTTTAACTGATTCTTAAGTCCACATTTTTCCTGACATGCTTGAAACATCTTAGTAGAGGAACATGCGATTTTCTTTTACAGAAACCACATGCTCCTATCGTTTCACATCATTTGTATCATTGTGCTGGTTTTTCTGTTAGAATTTTTTTTTTGTGGATGTAGTAACTTTTCTGGTATCATAAGCCACCTCTTAAGTCATCTTTCCATACTTAAAAGCAACATCCCTGCTGGTTTACCAGCCATTCAGGTGTGCCACAGTTACAAATACACGTGGATCCCACCCAAGAGTGTAAAACAGGAGTAGAGGGGAGGAAAAGGGCGACACAGGCACATCCTGCAATTTTGTGGTACTCCTGAGGTTGATCTTTTCCTTTCCCCTTCCCTAAAGCTGGGTAATACTTTGCACAGACTCTCCTTTCTGGTTATGAGACACAGGCATTCACGTTTCTTTTGTGGGATTTAACAAGGGGTTTTTGCTATTATTTTTAAAATTGAGTATACTTTCCATTTTACATCTATCATGTGCCCTCTGTTTTTTCATTTCATGCTCTTTTCCAACAAATTCTCTCATTTTTAAAATACTGCATTTTCAAAAGTTGAGTGCTATGGGGCTGGTTTTGATATGATCCTTCCCCTCAGGACACATGTTATTTATATAGCATTTTCTTTTTAAAACTATTTCCTTGCTTTGCTTGAAAACAAAGGGGGAAAAAGCCTCTCTGCAGGGCTGGACTGGACTAGGTGTTAAAAAAAAAATTATTTTTGAAAAGATTTAAGGTAGCAATGCATATCCTGTCTTATCCTTGTCTCATATGCAAAAAGTGAGATTAAAAGGGAAATACTTGAAGTCACTTGTGGTACCTGTCTGAGACTCTGGGCACCGATCTCACATGTTGAAAAGCTGTGATGGGGAGGTTATGGAGCCACAGGTGCCTCCCAGGGCTCTGAAAGTTTAACTTAAAAATAAACAAAACCCCCTCCCATAAAACACAGTCAGCCTCCCTCTCCCAAGAAAGTGAAGATGCTTTAAAAAGAACAAGTCCCATACTTCACCAAAGTGGATCAGGAAAGCTTATTCAGTTGTCTGACACTAGCTGAGTAAGAAAGAGGGAAAAGCAAATCACCAATGGGTATTGAGCACCCGGCCACATTCTTCAGGACATTTCCTGGTTCCCACTATCACGTAATTAATAGCCTCCCTAATTGCAAGGCTGATTATAACCCTCTTTGTATGAGACAGGAACATTAATCTGGATCTCACTGAGATGGTTCCTCTTCATAAGCAGGAAGATCCTGTGGTTGAGCATGACATGACCTCCCTGCCACTGCATCAAACTTTCCTGTTAAGCTTCATCTTCTCTTCCCTCATTTTCTATCATACCATCATGTTTCAGCACGTGCTCACAATAGCAAACTTCTTTTCCACTGCTACAACAGCTAGCTCACCCATTTCTGCCGTGTGTCTATATAGCAGCACAAGGAACATTCATAGATATTATTTTTGGCCATATGCTCCTCTTCCTCACTCCCCCTTCCAAGTGCTCAGGCTCATATCCTGTTGCTTTCTTGGAACGTATCTGTATGATCTCACAGCCTATCTGTCCACCAATTGCTGAGGAAGATATGTGCATGATCCAAAGGCACCAATTGGCCAAAGTCTGACTGATGCTTGTGGTATTGCTCTGAGGAAAATGTAATCCCTACCAGGAAAAACAGAAAAGCCTGAGTACATCTTGCTGAATTACACCACAACTTTCCATTGCTTTCTGCAGAAGGAGTACATAAGATACTCCCTCAAGAAGAAAACATATTCCAACTGAATATGTATTTTGATAAACAGAGGGAAGGGACTCAAGCATAATGCTTGCTGCCTGCTTGGACAAGACACCTCTCTCAGTTACCCATTCATTTTGTCCAGCTTCATTTTCAGTTCAGTACTCTCAGCATCACTGGAAACCGTGCTATGATATCAGAACCAGCTGCTGAGATGCTCCCCCCAGATTCCTGGGAGTAAGAGCCCAAGCTTGTGGTTGTGCATGCACTACAATTTGCCTCCAAAAAAGACTAATAAAATTCTGTACTGCGTCTATTTTAGGATTTTTCTAAGGTGTCTATTGCTGTGGAATCTAAACACAATGTAACAATTATAGTTAACACCGAGTGCCTTAAAAGGCAGGCCCCCCCTTGTTTGTTGTGTGTCTGTGTGGAAACTTTCCTTCTGCTTCCCTTCTTGCACCTTTCACTTCCTCGCCTCCAGTTGTGAGTTGGCCCTGGCAAAGTGCCCTTAGTGGAAGAAAGCTTCATCCATGTGGTGGGTAGCACATGCAGATCTGAATATGGGTCAGGGCTGCAATCATTCCAGTTCTCTATTAAGACTTTCTCCACAGCAGGGGACGAGACACCAAAAATGTCAGTAATGTTGTGTTCTGGGTCAGCCCCTTAGACGTGTTATAATTATAAAATTACACAGTATAGATATCACACAGTTATTGGTCATTAGCCTAAAGACACACACAGTATGGAAGGCCCAATGGACACACACAGACCACTCATGGAAATTAAATCTCCAAATAACCAGTTTCAATGGAGAATGCCTACAAGAACCTAGGGGAAAAAATAAGGCAGTTCAAGCTCATGGCTATGTTGCCTAGGAGGAAGCAAAGGCAAAACAATCAGATTTTGAGGACTGCAGCTGGACAAAACACCTCAACACATTTTGCCTGTTATCAACAGAGAGAAAAACCTGAAAACCAAAGAGCAGCATAAAGGAAAAAAGCTTGGTTTGTTACAGCATTCTGGAATAAAAGTTGGCTTGTAGTGAATGACAAACACCAGCCCAGTACCTCAGTTCTGAGTGGCCTTCTTGGTTTTGAAAAATGAGTCTTCACCTGTAGCCACAGCTGACACTTGGGGAGAAGCACCTCTACCTTCATGGGCTGCCTGCCAGGAAGGAGATAAGGCCAGCTAGCTCCCAAAGGATGCTAAGACAATAAGAAAATTCAACCACCCAACTGGCATAACCAGAACTCCGCATCCCAAGCAGCTCCCAGCTGTGCTGTACCATTTCTGGTGTGTATCCAGTCCATTTTGAATGCTGTTGGCTTATATACGTGCCAGTTATTATAATATCATACACATATAGATTTAAAGGCAGCACTGTTTTATAATGAGAAAAGAAATTTGGTATTTTTAAAATTTTTAACCTTTTATCAATTTATACTTCCACAAAAAGGAATTCAAATTATGTCTAACACTTCTGGACACAAGACTAACATGCCCCTTCCTCATTTACCTGTTTAAATTTTGATGTGATAGAAAATATTTTTATTAATGGTCTAGCCATTTAAGGAAAGTCTATGAAACTGATTGAAACTAAGATAAAACATCTTTCAGACTGTTGTGCTTGTGGTTCTTTACATCTATCTGTAAGACCAAAAAACAAATGTAAACCTTGTGATTTTGTAAGACAATTGCTTTCACCTCAAATAGGGACAGTTTTACCAGCAAAGATGCCCAAGTCCATCATGACCCACACGACTGAACTGCAGTGATTGCGGACACTTCAGACCTGGCCTCCACAGTAAGGCTGAAGGAGGCTGTAGTCTCTCACATTGAGTCAAGCAGGCCTGACTCTGACCTCAGTGATTTCCAACTGAGCATTACCTGGTCGTAATCATCATATTACCAAACAATTAACACTACATGCTACATGACTAGGAGGTATGTTTTAAGCAGATGCAGGCTCAGTTAGTGAAAGCATTAATGCTGGGAGGGGAGTAGAAAAGAGCACAAGGGCCTCACACAGCCATCACTTTAAGAACACACAGAGACAATGAAAAAGTCCCTGATTTTCTCCAACATCCTGCCTGTGCCCACCTGCAGAAATCACCATGCCAAAAAGGAAGGGATAGACCCCCAACCTTCAAATAACAAAAAAGATGCAGGGAACAGTTATCTCTGTAGGGAACAATAGGGATGTCCTTTACAAAGCAGGGGACAGCAACAGGTCTTTGTCAGGGAGTAGTAAGCTTCTAGGTGAGGCACGCTTCTGTGCAGGCTGTCAACGGCTGAAAACAAACAAACAAAAACCCCACACTTTCTTTCCCTGCTGTGTTCCCATTTTATCTATTCATCCTCTGCTTAGGATGGCTGTCTGTGCCCTCTACTCAACATGGAACACCAAGTCCTAAAAGAGAGAGCCATAAACACTGAGCTACTTGATAAGGATTAGCATGATACACTGAGGATGCCTGGGAAGAGTGCATTGATCTACAGTAGAAGTGTTTAGGAATGAGCCTTCAGACTTTAGGGGGATGATTTCAGACCTAGCAATAACTTAAACCATAGCAAGATCTGATGCTGTGACCAGAGGAATCTGAATTATTTACACAGAAGGGAACAGTTTCTTGAGTGCAAGCAAGGCCAGACTCTTGTCCAGTAAGCCCAGATTCTGCAATAGCATGTATGAAACCTGAACAGGCATTTCTGCCCCCCACCACCAGTCTCACACACTGTTACACACATTCACCTAAAACAGCCAAAATGGGAACTATTATAAAACATTTCACTATTGTTATAAAACTCAACTGCATGAACAAAGGAAATTTTTCACTTCAGCTTCTTCATTGAAGGGCTAAGAGGACAGGTACCATTTTTACTTCATCAAGAATATTCTACAGCTTGCAAGACATGGCACTTTGTGTTGCAACCACATAGTAGCTCAGCTAAGCAGACACTGAGTTTCTTCACACTTATATATTTTTCTGTATCAACACAGATGTTGCTTCCTTCAGAAGGTCATCTTCAGCTTGAGCCCAAAATTTAGGCTGAGTTAACAACACACTTTAAACTTAATGGAGACACTTGAAAACAAAACATTACAGTATAATCTGTCATTCATTTTGGTTTGGATGATTCACTGCTGAAGTACCCTCAGTTAAAATCTACAGCAAGAAAAAAGTTAAAACTGCAGGCCTGTCAGTTGAAAGCAATGGAGAGATCCCTGCTCGAGCTGGCCAAGTGGGTTTGGCCACCTAATGTGAGACACTGGCATGCAGGGTTATTAGCTGGCATCCTGGAGAGCAGCACTGATAGGACTGCGTGGTGTCACATCCCAACCAACATCCCTGCTTCTGGTGGTTCCAGGTCTGGAACTGGATCAGTCACAGACAGCTTGTGCTGCACCAAATTGACATAACCCAAGGCAGTTTCCACATTGCATAAAATGGAAAGGCAAGCAACAGAATAAAAGTTATTTCTTTGTCTTTTTATGGTCTCTTTACTTAAGTACAGGCATCATTCATAGTACAACCAGGGAAATTTTGTTCTTGCCAATGAAAATGAAATAGCTTTGTTATCCTATCAGTTTTTGACTGACTTTTTGAGTATTTTGATTGTGAGTAAAGATTTCCCTTACCTTCATGTGTGATTTGAGATTGTCCTTGCGTGCACAGCGGAAAGGACAGAGTGGGCACTGATGGCTCTTCAAACCTGTGTGAATCACCATGTGCCGTTTCCAGTAACTCTTCCTCTTGATAACCAAACCACAGATGGGACACTGGAAAGGTTTTCCCCCTTCTTCTTCTGAGGCTTAGCAGAAGGGGGAAGAAAAAGAGAGGATCCTTTACAGCCACTTGTCAAATACTTTCCCCTTGTAAACTTACTCAAGATATCATTTCTCAATGCTAGAGTTTCATCTGTAAGGAGACACATCAGTTAAACAACAACAGGTACCTGAAGTTTCAGTTCCTCCCCCCACCATATATACCTTTTCCCCTGGATCTAGTTATCACCCCTCTGAGAAAGGTCACCATAATTTATAAAGGTTAATGCCCCAAACTTCCTTTCACTAATCAGCAGAAGATGCTACTCTCTCTCACGTGGTCCTAATGTTCCTTATAATTTAACTGCACTGAGATGAATGCCTCTCATAATCATCACTTTTCAGCTTCATTTCCTATCAAAAGCTGGTTGTAGCAGAGTATGGAAAATATGCTCAAACTGTTAAAAAAAAAATCCATTTCCACATCTGATAGATAGCCAGCAGGGAAGCAGGATATAAAGCACAGAAGAATCCACAACTTAACTGAAAAGCATACTGGTAATTGCATACCAGATATATTTAACACCAGAAGTGAAAGACTTCAGAAGTCCTGCTGCTGAAATTGTTTAGTTATGGCTCAAGCAGATATGCTGCAGCATCAGCCATCAAAGGTCTTCAGGTCATTGGTTTCCTTCTCCTCCTCTAACTGCCAGGACTTTAAATCTACTGCCTTCCTAAACGTCTGCACTCTGTTTTACTGCCCAATTCACCTAAAAAAAGGATTTGGTGGCACTGATCAGGAAAATATGGTTAGACTTCCAAGTGCAGAACCACTACAAGGTTGAAGGAAAGAGAAATTCCTTGCTGCTGTCTTTGCACAACTAACCATCCATCCATCCAACCTCTCACAACAATTTCCTCTCATTATTATAAAGAAAGGCCTACTATTATAGTGGAACTAGATGTCCTTTTCCTCATTGTAAAAGACAAGACTGTTTCCAAATATCCAGAGCTCAGCAATGTGCATCTTGCTATTCAAAAATTCTCTCAGACTATTTAATCTCATTACTATCACTGATAAGGATATAGCAAATATCAAATTCCCTTGATGAGGAACTAAGTGATAAAAACCTCCAGGAAGATCTGTCACATCCTAAAATACAATTCCTGCTATTAAGTAGGAAACAAAACCACTGTAATTCAACTGATGAGGCAGTCATTATGTAAGTACAGGAAGGGACACAATGTCAAAGCATGTACTATTGCAAGTTCAGAAATTCTCCTTGTAAAATATTCTATCACACTTAAAATATCAAATCTCTGCATCTCTAAAAAGGAAGTCAAAACCAATGTCATAACCACTTATGTTTGTTTTTAAATATCTTTACTTGTTTTTCACAAAAGGCAGGAAAAAGACAAACCACAAAAAAAAAAAAAAAAAAAAAAAGGGTAGCTTTTTTACCTATTCTTTTCCTTCTATCACATCTTTTCTTCAGCCTCTGGTTATCAACCAGAAGAGAAATGTGTACCAAGTTATTACCTTGTTTTGACCCCAAGAAGAATCAATGGTGATTTAGCACATTACAACATATGCAAACAAGTGGGATGAATGCATGTGACTTCACCAATACCACAGACAATTACAGTTACCCAGGAATTGTGCCAGAGTGCTCCAAAGCTGAGCCACATTACCTCTATATTATCCTGCATGAAACTCAGAATAAAATGAAAATCATGGGTTTCAGCTTTCCTTCATTTACATTGATGTCTGTTTTATATCACAATGTTACTCCAGTGAGGAGAGAATCAGCCAGTGCTTCCCAAAGAAGTTTTGGGAACAGAACTGCAAGCATCACAGGCATTAAGTTACACCAAATAAGTATTCAGTCGGTAAAAGAAAGGTCTGTCACCTACAGTCTTTCAAAACTATCAGAACTTAATAGATATTCCAGGCTTCCTTTTAAACTTCACCCCAAATATGTGAGCAGTTCATAAAATTGGCAATATTAAGAGATTGATAGAAAAGTTGGTCTTCTCTGTACCGCTTTGCTGTAAAAAAAATGCAAGTAATGATTAGGTTGACCAAACCTGACATGCCATTTCAGAGGCAACTACACTCTGATAAGCCATGGCTCCAGCTTCTTGCCTGAAATAATTCTGAGCAAATAGCTCAACATGGTGGACAAAAGAGCAGCAGGAATACTCTTATTATTAACTTACTCCTCTTTAAATAGCCTCCATCTTTGCTGATCCTTACTTACATCTAATTAATCTCACTGAGTATTGATCTCATAACCAAAGCTACATGTTGCTGGTGGGGAAGTGAATCAGATTCGTAACAGCAAAGCAAACTCATCAGTGCATTAAAAGTTCAAAGCATGAGAGGGGAAAAAAAGACCTCTCAAGCTATACCTACTGGGAAAAGATGCTTCTCTCTGGGAACAAGATAAAAAAAGTCTCAAGGAACAACCAGACAGACACAAAAAGATAAAGCATTATAGAATTATACACCTTTTTTTTTTAGCTTTTAGTTCCACAAGGTTCTATGAACAAAAGCAATCAGAAATGTGCAACATTTATTTTCATGGCAAATATATATATTCAGCTGCTTTAGTCAACTTTTACAGAAGTGAAATCTTCAATCAAATGTCACTAAATGTGACCTCTTTTCACAAGCTGTATTTCTCCATGGCTGAAGGCATAAAGGAGTCTGGCTTTCCATAATCAACGCACAGATATGCTAACCAACATTTTGCTTTATAATTTCAGTCAGTTCACTATTTAGAGAGGGAAAACTTAATAGCATATCAGAAAACGTTATGGGCATTACACTTCAAAGTTTGCTTGGATGCCAACTGGTGTTGGCCCAGTGTTCAAGAAGTGGAAGGAAACACCCGTCCTCTTGGGATACTGGTCCCATGTAGAATTAAAAATGAAGAGCTGTTCCTTAGTTACCAAGGACCTGAGGCAGCCAGCCCCCACTGTTACCTTCTAGCAGCACAGTGTGCTTGGGCCTTCAGCAAAGAGAATATTTGCTAGGAATTTGCTGCATCAGAGCTGGTTTATAAAGTGCCAGTACTACCAGCACACTGGTATGGAGCACTCCTCTAGTACAAGCTGGGCAGACAAATCCCCCAGTTTCTCAGTCAAACACAGAACCTGGGTTTTACTACAACCACATACTTTTCCCCAGTGGTGTGAAGAGCTTTTTCCCCAGCAGGAAATAAACCAAGAATTTCAACTAAATTTTAACCCTACTTCCTTTCTATGCATTCCTGCCTTTCTTCCATGAAGGCCAGCCGTTGTGGGGAGAGTTACATTAAATTAATGCCCACATTCACACTGGTGTAGCCATTGTGGGTACTCTTATTCCCACATGAAAGGACTTTTTCCTGGTTTAGCTTATGTTAGTCCAAGAAGGACTTCATCTAAACTAACAAAAACTTTAGGCCAGGCCCATGCCAAGAATAGTTTGCCACTTTAATTGCCTTGGCAAAACACAGCAGTTAAGCATTTATAGAACACATGTATAACACAGAGCAAAAACTGATCCTTGCTGCAACTCACTGCATCCCTCGCCCTCCTCTTCCAAGGAAGGGATGAGAATTGCTGTCTATCCAATAGCTTCTACCCTATGAGTTTTGACCAGACCTCATAATACCCCTAAACAAAGAGGTTAGGCCAGAAAAGCAGCAGTGCAATTACACAACATCCATGTCAAGCTTCATATCTGTACACTGGCTTGCTATACCTGTGCAGCCAGGCTAGTATTCCTGATAAAGCTGGAATATACTAAATCACTCTGTGCATCTCGTGAAGATACCTGCCATGCTTCCTTTTCCTTTGCAGCAGAACACTGACGACACCTGAAGCCACATGTTCCACCAGAAATATGAATCCATGATGTGAACTTTTTATAGAAAGAGATAAAAGAAGTTATTTTTCCTTATTTTGAAGATGGATCATTTAAATTCCCCTGCATGGCTTGCCAGATCTTTAAAGCTTTTGTTACCCAGACAGTTTCTTCTTCTTCCCTGTAACCCTGATTCCTTGATTGTCAACAGCTGGAACTGATGGAGGAAAGTCAGACGTGTAAAATGGTTCTTGCTGAGCAAATTAGAGAAATGCAGTTTAGTTGGATTTTTTTTTGTTAACAACAAAGGATTGTAAAAAAATTTTAATGAAAAGTGGCAACATAATAATATACTCTGGTAAATTAGGACAGGGTAGTAAGCGATTATACAAAAGTCCATTTGTGACAGAGACAGCAGGAGGGAGAGTTCTCCCTTGTCCAGTATTTCAAAAGCACTAGTTTTGTACATGCTCCCTGATACTGTGAGCTCCCTAACAGGGATTCTTTGATCTTCTCCATTAAATATTTTTGTGGACACATTCTAAACTTGGTAAGAGAGGAAAATACTATTGTATGGAATAAAAGGAAAAAAACCCATACTGAACTGTACACTCACACCTTTAAAATAGGGAAACATTTGTGACAGCTTGGTCTCAAAGTGGTACTTCAAAAAGCTTTTCTATTGTTCACCTAAAGTATCTATTTCTTATTTTCATAAGACATGGAATCAAACCAAATCCAGATCCACTCAAGAGATGTTATATAAACCTGTAGCAAAACAAATACATTCTACTTAGTGGTTCAAACTGTATCCATACCTGTACTAGTGGGTTTGGATGCTCTTCCCTTAGGGACCGGTAGTAACAGTAATTCCAAAGACTGTGGTGGAGTTGCTTTCTCTTGTTTCATCTCCGAATGCTGCAGGGGATCCTCAGGAACCAGTGATTTCTTCTTCTCAGCGAGGAGGGTGCCTGCAGCCCTTGCAGCAACCTCCTTGAGGAGGGCGGCTGAGGAGGTCATGGAAGCCAGGGAAAGGAAAGAGCTGGCCGGAGGTGGGTGCTCCTGCCCAGGAGTCATGCTTCTTTCACTCACTTTCTTAGATAAAGCTGCTAACGTGGAGCTGGCTGACTGAGAGCTAAAAGGCGAGGAAAAGGATTCGAATCTTATCGTGTCCTCAGTCCTGGAAAAAGATTTGTCCTGCAGAACGGCATTGGCTGCGGCTTTCAGCTTCAGGATAGCTGAATCAGGGGACAAACCACAGGTGGTGGTTGAGTTTGGCAACCACTTACCTTGATTCCATATGAAGTGACTGCCTGCATTGTATTGGTCACTTTGTTCCTGTTTCTCAGCAAGCTTTCTGGCAAGCACACTTAGCTGCTGGGCATGGTGAGCAGGTGGAGAGAAGGAGATGTTTGAGCCAAGATTTACAGGGGACTCAACTCTGCCATTGACTGTAACAGCAGCATCCAGCTTGAGGGAGCCAGCCTCCAGGAGCCGCCTCAGGTTACTGCTCAGTGGCTTGTTTGGACCAGGAGGTTCCTCTTCAGCCAGAGAGGACACATCTGGAGAAAGGTGCTCCTTGCTCTGTAGCGTGTCTCTTAGTGCCTCATTTTCAAGGGATGCCAGCTCCGCTGCGTTGCTGCTCGGCGTCGCGCTTCCCAAAGAGGTATCGGGGGACGTGGACTGCTCTTGGATTCTGTCCTCAAGAGATAACTTAAAGTTCTCCTGGACTTCTCCATATGATGCTTCCGAAGGAGTTTCTGAAGAATTCCCAAACCAGCGTTCTTCTTCACTGAGCTCACCTTCCACTTCTTCCTGTCTGGTACCATCTGTGTGGAGCCATGAACAACAGCATTATTCCCAAATTTGTGTAAAGCAGTTTCTTAGCATGAAGCACGACTGACCTCTGCATGACCCTCCTGAACAGTCCCCTAATACACCCCCCTAAAGTGCATGAGCTTGCAATCAGCCTGGATTCAGTGACCAGAAAAAAGAGCTTTTCAAAATGAATAAATCTTTCTTAGAAGACAAAATGATGACAAACCTGTCATCTTTCAGTCTGCATAACTAAAGCAGATAAAACTGCAACAATACATATAAACATAATATATATTCATATATTGCAAACAATTCTTTATTGACATAGTCTGTACACCCTGAAAAATATTATGAACTCTCTGGTATAAGGCAGGGATTTAACAAACCAGAAATTACTGGATGCTTGTGTATTTGTACAGCCAGCACAGGTGTGCCTTCAAAGGCAGATCAGGTGAGTAGCTGCTCAAATCTCAGACCAATCCTGCAGTGACCCCTATCTAAAATAAAATAAAATAAAATTTGTACTGATACTTCACAATTCTTTCGTGAATAGCTGCAATGACTAATACATGAATGCAGGCTAAAGCTCTCATCTCCCCAACCACTTGGGAAAGGAGTATCATACACACAGTGTTGTCTCATACAGACACTAGTTGTTCTTATTTATTTGTCACTGTTTAATAAACTCTTAAAGATCATCCTAAACTGAACTTAGTTCAGCTGAAGAGAAAAAAAAAAAAAGTGTGTTGGTCTCACTGCAGTTAAGTTACATTTTCTCCTCTCTGGTAACTGCAGCACATCTGAGTCTCTCCTGAGACCTAACTGCCAGTGTTTAAAGCACTGTGACCCTGGATTGCTCTTCTTCCTGACAGGGATTCAAAGTCATACAGATGTGACCAAGACTTTTTTTTTTTTTTGCAGATCTTCCTGCCCAATCAGAACACAGAAAAGAACAACAGCAATGCTAGAATTAAACTCATATTATCTTCTCTTGCCAGATACCTCTCACATTTCTTGCTTTTAGACTCAATGTCCAAAGCTGCACAAGCATCTTTGTAATCACACTACAGCAAGACAAAAGTATTTAATATAACCCTCCACTGACATTCTGGAAATAAGCCTGCATGATATGCATTGTGTCTATGATCATGTATTATTCCCAGATTCCCAATTTAATTCCAGCAAATTACAAAACTTGGAGAGAAGTTAATGAATAAAAACTTGGATTTCTATTATTGCTTTGATCCAAAGAATTTGAGGAAAACCCCAGACAAATGCATCATGAGTACAGAGATACAAACATACACTCTGAAAGCAAAGATTTTTTTTTCTTTTATGTTATACAGAATATGAGGAACAGTCTCTCAAAGAAAGTTTCTTTCACTCAAAACCCTTTGGAAAAAAAGGCACCAATCTCTTAGGAGCCTGCAATAAACACACTCAGTTACCTTAGATTAGTAATTCAAGCAGAAGAGGCTACCATACTCCCTTTTCAAAACAAACAAAAGCCAAACAAACACCCAAGCTCTTAGCTAGAATTATTTTGGTATTGTCCAAGTTAACACCACAGGCTCAGCAATAACATGTGCATAAAGGCCAGTACCATGCACTTTCAAATAAAGGAGATAGATGTTAATCAGTTGAACCAGCACTTAAGCAGGTTAAAGGAGAACTGAATGCATTCCCTCTTCACCCCGTGAACATTAAAAAAGTAACTTGAGCATGTATGTACAGCCGGGTGCACTCAGATGAGAGATCCATTCACTCATCCCAGATGCAAACAAGTTCTGGATTGGAAGCCAAGAAAGCATCTTACTGGCACCTTTTCTGAAGTGATACACCAAGTGCAGGGCACATCCTCTGGGACACAGCCTGGAGCTGACATCGCTACACAGCTCTCGAGCCAGAGCTAGCCTGCTTCCTACCACTCACTTTTGTCTGTTTAAACAATCTCTCCTCTCCCCTGCAAACTCCTCTCTCTCTGTCTCTGTACTTCCCATCCATTCATAGGCAGAGAGAATTGCATTTCCCCTCACCCAGAAAGCCATTCAAACATTACAGTCTGAGGCATATTTAAGTGTGAATGGATCCAAGAGGGAGTGGATTTTTGTTTTAGAGAAATCTACAGCTTACTAAACCCTCAAACTTCTCTGTTCCTTGCCATGTACCTCAATTTCTTTTTCCAGACATGCACATTGGTCTTGCCTATACAAAAGGGCAGCCACCACCATGTTACTGACAGGGAGCAGCAGGAGAGCAGGACTCTTCATTTAAAGGCTTGCTCCCAAGCCCAGGATTTCCCTCCTCTTTAGGTAACGCACTGAGAGCTCCCTCTCCTGTTGCTAATCTACCTGTGACCACTCAAGCCCTCTCAAAGCTCCATGCAGTCTATATAATAAAGGGCAAATTTCCTCTGCAGCGTCACTATCCCAAAAGTCAGCAGGATACTTTTTTTTCCACCAGTGCAGTTTCTTTCTGTAGCCAGAAATCAGACCTCTAACTGCTGACACTGTTCTAATTTTCCTCTTCTCGGTAATTCCCAGTCGCTGCAGCACCAAGCCCACTGTATTTGAAGGCTGTAAGGTTAATGCTGAAAAATCCAGCATCAGTGTCTTATCACGAGCTCAGTCAAGCCTCCCTTTAAACACCAGTGAATTGGTTTAGAAGCAGAACAGTGAAGCCTGGCAATTTCATTTCTAAGCAAAGTTGCCTTTCAAGGCCTTCAGGGCAGAATTTTAATTCACATTGACTTGTGAGCCTGAGAGTTTGAACAAGCTTGAGAACTCCAGGAAAAATCAACCCAATCCAACAACTTCTTTATGATTTCAAATTATATAAAACCTCCCCTCAGAACCCAGGGAATTCACGGGTCACCCAGAGCAGGTTTGTCTGAAACAGGAGCCAACCTCCATGTGTCTGTCAAGACATTTCAGCTGTATTTCACATGTGTGGCAGAAATCTGCATGACGTGTTTTTCCCTTCTCTCACAACACAGCTATGGACCTCTTCTCATCACAATTCAAGAGTCAAGACCTGTCACTACTGCTTCTTCCTGACTTCCAGAGCAATTCTGAAATGAGAACTACTTCCCAAACCTTTTGCCACTGGCTAGTGGAAATTACAGACATCCTGCATGTTTCGGGACTATCACATCACACAGCACCCAGGAGCCTCAAAAACATATTTTCCACTCCTGTCAGCAATGACAAAAGGCACCAAAGTACTGCTGGGTGACTGCTGCCACTGATGTAGCCCATGTATCCATCTCTGGCAAAGCCACAAATGTGTGCAGAAAGCACTGTTTGAAGAAGTGCCAGTTTCCCTCACTCGCCAACTCATCTGCTTGTTTTCAAATACAGAGAAGTTCATTTTCCTCTCCAAGAGATCAGTTTGACAGACAAATCTTATTGATCCCAAAGTGTGTTATTTCACTTTGTGACCATCTGCCCTTTTATTTAGAGTGCTGATTAGAATCTGACCCTGGTGCCAACAGAAATGTAAATATTAACTTGCTCAAACTACTTATATCTGAAAACTGAAAAAGACAAACACGTTTGTTGATTTATACACTGAGCCACTTGGTTCAAATACTGGAAACTTTCACTGTACCCAGTGCAATGTACATATGCCATTCCTGAAAGTGGCAAGTGTGAGATGATCCACAGCTCCACTTTGTAGGATTTGGAGGGAAGAAATGTCAATGCAGTGAGATCTACAGGAAAGGGAAGAGTCTCAAAGTTGTGTTACTGAGCAACAGACATGGGCAGTGAGAATATGATGGAAAGAACACAATTTGAAACACTAGAAATTATCTGAGAAGAGGCTACAGCTAAGGAACCCACCCCAGAGACTGATTTTTCATGCTAAGCAGGACAAAATTCCACTTTAAGCATTCACTGTAATGAGTAAATTACAGAACTTCAATACAGAAATCCATATGATACAGTGATATGAAACATATGGAAATTGTAATGATGGGATTACAGAATGACAATTAAAGCAAATACAGAAGTAGGTAGAAGCCAAATAATTTCAAAGAAATGCATACAGGAAATTTGCTGATTAGATAAATTAATCAAAATTGCCCTTTTTTCAGCACTTACATTTCAAGGAAAAACTGGGAACCCACAGAACCAGGATTTAAAGATATAGGCGAGCCAAACCTCATCTTTACAATCTTGCTATCAATTATCCTTATCTTATCAAATATGATCATTCAAGTTTGTGTCAATCTAAATAAAGTTACAATTGCATTTGTTGTCCATTTGACACCCAGATCATCTTCCTAATTTGCTGCCCCGACAACTCTATCATTTCATCTCTAGCACTTACCATAAACCATCCTTTGGATTATTTTACACTGAACACTGTACCTAGGCCTACTGAAAGAGCTGGGATTAAATGATAGCTTTACACTAGGGAACTGAGGAGTTCTGCAAAGATACCTAAAGAATTTAAAAGAACGCATTAAACTTAAATGAAGCAGGAAGGCATCCAAAAGGAGTTCTGCGGAAACACCGACTGGCTCGGTTGAGCAATCAGTTTAAAGCCAAGTAAATAGATGCATCAAAAATAAGGCAGAGACAATACCTGAGCAAGCTAGGACTTAGCCTTGGGTGACTTTTATCAGCAATAGCAAGAAAGTGGAATGAATGAAGAGAAGCAACCGTCAACAACCAAATAGGCGTGGACAACTGTAAAGGCTTTTCACCAGTCATGGAGAGGTGAGACAGATAGTGAACTGGTAAGCTCATATCTAGCCTCCAGGATGGGTTCTCTTGACCTATTTCTTCCTGAATGCTTTCTTAGAACCCTCAAAAGAGGACTATGGAATCAGGCCACAGTCCAGAATTCGCTGTCCTGGCAGTCCAGTTCAGGATACCCTCGCCTGCTGTAACCCAGGTTCCATCTCGATTGTTACCCTCACCATCATATCCAAATAAGACAAGTTTTCCCATCACATGGTGGCTGTTAATTCAAGATCAGCACAGGCTCCCCACATCTCCATCTTACCTCTGCAGACCAGATAACATGGAGGAGAAAAGAACGAAGGAGCTAAGCACCAAATACAACAGATACCTTTAGGTAAACTGTGTAAGTGCATCACTTTAGCAACAGTGAAGAGTAATTACCAGACATCACTTGCTAATATCACATCACTTTCTAATTCACATTTTCTCTGGGTGTCAGCTGCACATAAGCCCTTGCTGATTTCACAATCAGGTACTATAGAAACCAGAAGGCACAGACCTAAAAATGACAGTCATATCTGGAAAGTCTATTCTGTGGTATCCTACATAAATTGCTCAGTCTAGCTGCCTGCCTACAAACTACTCTTTTGGTATTCAGGCTGATTTTTAAGCATTTCAAATTAAGTAAAAAAAAAAAGGTGAATGTAATGTCTTTGGGCTGAACAACTTTTATGGGTTCCCACACCCACCAAACCATGCAGATGTGTGTGCTGTAAGACTACCTCCAAGAAACTGGGCACACTGTGCACCAAGACCCCATAGTCTCCACCTCTAAAAAGCACTTACAGCCCCATCTGATGAGGCTGTATATCCAGAGCAGGAGCTGTGTTGATTTTCCCATAGGGATGCTTGCTAGAAAATCATGATTTTAATAAAAACACAAAGGCCTGCCTTAACTCCTTTTAACATACCTCCAGCAGCAAATAAGACTTAAAAGTCACAGTTACATAAATAATCATGTGCTAGAGTGCCCTTGGTCTCCTATTTTCCCTTCACGATTTCTGTGACCTATAATAGGTAAGCAGCACAGGAAGTCACCGTCCTCTTTGAATGGAATTTCTGGCTCGCTCCTTATCAACGGGATGATTATTCAACTCTTGACCTCCTCACGAAATGGTTTAGTAGTGTTGCTGGTGCTTGAACCAAATTTCTCTACTGCAGGCTGACCTAGAGAGAGCAGCACAGCTGCAAGAAGGATCTGCCAAAAAGCCACAGCTCTTCTGTTCTGTCCTTCTCCCCTGTGTTTAGGTTATGCGAAAATACTCACACAATTAGACAGGGAAAGAAGCCCTAGGTAGGACTCTGTATTTCATCTCCACATCTTCCAAGATAATGATTTTCCTAACTGGTGGGAAGGAGAAGAGGGGAAAAGGAAGGCACAGCTTTTAAAGACAGGGCATATATTCCCTACTTTTATCGCTAACTTAAAGTGACTTTGAAAAATCCACATACAAGAAAACCCCAGAATATTCATCTAACAGTTTCTCTAGTACTGCTTTTTAGAAAAAGGACTCAAAGGCAAAAAAGATTAGAGAATGTTAATTATTTTGCAGTAGCTAGAACTCTTCAAGATGCTTTGCCTATACACAAAAACAACAGAATATGGCCAAGTATTACATATTCAGGTTTGCAAACTGCTAGACAGCCATAGAATATCAAAATGCATGTACAACACCTCAGTTTCCTCTCAAAGGCAGAATCCAGGTGTGACGGACTCTTCCAAGGAAAAACAGAATCAGGACAGATTACTGAAAAAGCTTGTCACAGACAACATAAAACTGCCTTTATTTCCTGTCCCTCAAAGGAGACAAAAGTTGTGGTAGATGGGAAACGGAGGCAGTGGCCTTCTACCTTCAACCGCAAGCCCCAGAATAAATGTGCCAAGCGGGTTTCATTACCTGCCAAAAAGAGCCATCTTTACAGGCCAGCATCCATGGAATGGGACAGAAACACATGGTTTCTCCTGAGGAGAGCAGTTACTACCTCAGGGCCGGTTGACAGGCCACAAGATAGGACCTTACGAAGACAAGTCTGATCTCCCCCAAAAACAAGTTTAAAAGAGAACTAGAATGATGGATGTTTGACATCTTGCCTCCAAGAAAGATTAGCTATTCTTCTGTTCCAGGCAGGAGGTTATAGTTAGTAGCTGTGGGATTAGTGTTTGAGGAGGGTTGCTTCCACTGGGAGTCAGATATTTTAAGCAACAAAAGAACAGGCGTCACCTTACAGTGCAGTGGGGTGACAAAAGCTCAAGACCAACAGAAGTGGTGGTCTTGTGCTGTGCCTTAGATTTGCTCTGTTGTTTGACTGCTTCATGAGCCAATTTCAACTCACTAATCTGGCAGAAAACTACTCACTCTGTCAAGAAATCAGGAAAAACATTGATGCAAAGGAGATAGGAATGAGAAAAGAGGTGGAGTCAACAATCTGAGCCACCTATCTCCTCTGGTCTTGTGGGGTGCAAAGTAAATCATGTCTTGCCAGTGAAAAACCAACAGAGGATTCTCTCTCCCATCCCAAACCTCAACAACAGCCTATACCTCTCAGGGAAGAGCTGACCTGTGCAGTCAGGATGGCCACAGCAGTCAATATCATGCAGACTGCTTTAGAAGCCTAATCTGGGACATCTGTAGCTGGGTTGGCCCCCATATACTCTGATCCTAATCAAAAAAACCCTCTTCTCTAGAATTGGTAGGCAGCATCTTCCTGAGAGAAGACAAGTTCTAAAGACCCAGAAACAATATCTTAACAGTGAGGCACAGTAATCAGCAACCATGAAAGGAGGAGGGCAGAGCAGTATGTCTTATAAAGTAATAAATAACAGGTGTAAATAGTACTCATGTATAATAATACATGTATGATATTTGCTTACTATAATTTAGAATCAGTTGATTCTAGCTGGATTTTGCCAGTATTTCAGGCTCAGTGAGCTGAAGTACTTGAGGTGTGCATGTGAAACAGAATGGAGCACACACGGCCTTAAGAAGAGGGGAATGTTTTTGAAGACCATCTCTCAAGAGGTGCACCACAAAAGAACAGCCTACACAAAAAGCTTCCATCAGCTGGCTTGACCCAACTTGATCACCAGGGAGGTGATCCTGGCTTCTCTACTCAGGCCTGGTGAGGCACATCTGGAGTGCTGTGTCTAGCTCTGGGCTCCTCAGTACAAGAGACATGGAGCTCCATGAGTGGGTCCAGCAGAGAGCTACAAAGACATTTAAGGGACTGGAGCATCTTTCTTACAAGAATAGGCTGAGAAAGCTGGACCCATTCAGCCTTGAGTAGAGACAACTGAGAAGGGACCATCAGTGCATAAAAGTATGTAAAGGAGGGAGTGTCAGAGGTTGGAGCCAGGCTCTGCTCAGTGGTGTCGAGCAAAAGGATGAGAGCCAATGGCAGAAACTGATGCACAGGAAGTTCCACTTGAACATGAGGAAGAACTTCTTCACTGTGCAGTGACCGAGCACTGAAACAGACTGTCCAGAGAGGAGTCTCCCCTGCTGGAGATATTCAAGAGCCATCTGGACACAATCCTGTGCCATGTGCTCTGGGATGACCCTGCCTGAGCAGTGAGGTTGGACCAGATGACCCACTGTGGTCCCCTCCAACCTGACCCATTCTGTGGTTCTGTGATCAACATGCAGAATAACTGGAGACAAGGTATACAAAGACAGATGATTTTTATGATTGAGGTTTTAAGAAGAAGCAAATATTTCTGAGGTCAGCTTATGCTGCAAAGGCTGCCTAGTAGCCCCAAGACAGGTTCATAAAACACATGAAGTGTCAGTAAAACAATAGAGAATCATGTTCCTTACAAAAGCTATTTTATGTTACCAATGTTCTTGCAACAGTTTTATGGAGACTGAGCAGAATACCACAGCCAGACTTACTGAAAGTTTCTTCCACAGGCCCTTACAAGCATCCTACAATAACCTATGGTTGAGGCTGGGCACACATTTCATAAAGCATGAGATAATGACCAGACTGACTTGTACACCAAAGGAATATGGCCAACTGCAAACCTGGAGCTGGTACATTAACATATCAAAGGAATACACCTCTTCTTCCCGATGTAAACAGAGAAGACAATAAACCATTTTCTATAAGACCAAACAATATTTTAGGCAGCAGCTTCTGAGCCAGATTAAAGTCCCTTATCAGGAATTTCAGGCTTCCCTGTGTCTTTTAAAACCAGCTATGACATCAGTTTATGACTCTGATAGATTATTATAAAGTTGAGGAAAAACTGTATGTGCAGGAGCTCCACTGTTATTCCCACAGCTCTGCTGGAAATGGGAAACAGCGTTAACAATCTGTGGTGGTTCAAATGGTTCATGTGCAAGTCTACCCAGAGAGATTCCCTGCACCTGGAATGGCAGGGTATCTCTGACATCAGCACACATTTGCCACTTACATGTAAAGTTCAGCACAGCAATTAAAAATTCTACCTTTTGTTAGTTATAAAGAAGCTTAAAAACTCCTCCAAATTGTTTCTAGTTATCCAAAATTTACTTTGCCTGTTCATTTGTTTTGCTCTAGATAGATGTCTAAGGCAATAGGCTGCTGCAGTGAGAAAATGTCAAATACCAAATGATAATAGGGATGCTGGCACCTTCAAAATAAGAAGAGCTAAAGATTATTCTCAAGACTTCTCTTATCCTTAGCATATAGAGACAAGACCTATCATGTCAGCCTACCTCATAAAGGAGGGAAAATATTCTAAAATTTCATAACATGGGCCTTCAATGAAAATGAAACCTCAAACAATTCTAGCAAACAATTTGGAAAAGCTGGCTACAACCAGAAAAGTCCCAAAAGGAGGAATTTTAGTTTCCGCCCTAGATCAAATTACTGTGTGAGAATCACACGAATGCCAAATATTCAATATAGAAATCCATAATATTTTAAAGCCTCCTTCAGTAACATCTAACTCCATGAATAAGATTTTATATCCTTTGGCAGGTCATTAATGAAACCTTCTTTAAGAAGTTGCTTGTGGAACACAGAACTAGTGTCTCTATTAGGAAATTCTAAGCAGAAACACAAAACTACCTTATCTTAAACATAGTCTAGCTGCAAACCAGAGGCTCAGTTACTCATTTCCAAATGGCTACGTGCTTTGTGGTAGTTCAGTTCTCAGACACAGAAACCTCCACACCAAAACTGAAGTAATTATGAATACTACAGTTTCTTAGGTCACATTTTGTATCCTCTAGGTGCCAAAAAAAAAAAAGCCCAGAGGAGAACTTCGCTTTCTAATCTTCATTTAACCTGATAACAAATAAAATTGGTGGTCTGCTCTATTTTGCATACCCATGTACTCTGGTCTTGAGCTATATCTATAAACTGCCTGCTCTTACTGAGTGCCTTCATCAGCCAAAAATTCATCTTAATTAAGGCCTGCCCCTGACCTGCCACCTCCCCAGAACTGGCTGCAGTGATAGCTGTCTCAACTCTTTACTGTGACAAAATGCATCTTCATTGCCTGAAATTTTGCACTGCAAACTTCAGCAGCCACAACCCCAACAGTAAAAAAAGGAGGCGTGGGAATTCTCAAATATTCCTCACAATTTACAGCGGCCAAGAACAAAGTGATCCATTTGTGCTACAGATTATTGCACCGCTGATTAACCCTCAATAGGTGTGACTCATTTTAGTGTGGCTTGTCATTTAAAACTGACAGGGTCACCACAGCAACACGATTTTAGTCGCCCTTACAGGTGGAAAGGAAGCAGAGGAGAAGTTGCGAGCATCAGCGCAGCTGGCAAAAGAAGTGAGAAAAGTGTTCAAATATACCACTTTGTTGCACACAGACAATTTGCAATGAAAAGAAATAACTCCCTGATCACAACTGCAATTTAGCATTATGGCCTGGGAATGGCAGTAAGTTTACAAAAGTTCTCACATTACCTGAAAGACTAAAATTGATTTAAAAGCTCCATGAAAAAGCTGTAAATCATCCATGTTCTGAGCTGTGCTGTGCATAGCAATCCCCAGCTTTCCTAGGAGACAAGCCATTGACCAAAGGGCTAACTGAGGCACCAAACCCATGCTGGCTTATTACCTGCTCCTTCACCCGTTCATTCTGAGGAGTTGCCCTCATGTGTTGTACACACCATATAGGATCGTGCCCTTAAGCAATCCAGAGTAAATTTACCATAGCCACCACCATGTATCAGAAAAAATTGTCTGCTAAGGTTGATAAATCAGTCAATTACCTGCTTCCTTGACTTTTATTCTTGTGTAAATGTTTTCAACCTGACATTAGCAGTACCTATAAGAAGACGACCTGCACATTGCCAAAACCAACTATTTAAATTACCAGCAAATCCTTAATTACTATAAACAAGATTACAACAGGCTTATTTTTAAAAGGTTTCTAAATACCAAAGTGATAGCTCCAGAAAATAAAGCTCCCTTGCTGTCATTATTTGAGGGTGCTGTTTCCATATTGACTCTGGCTCTGTGTAGGACCCTCAGAGCCCCTTCAGCCCACCTGAACACCACAGCAAGAGCAGCTGCTGTCTCTCCATCACTACTGCTTGCCTGGCTGAGCACAAACACAGGGCAGGAGGTTCCCAGTCTCTTCTCAACTTCTCCTGTGAGGTCTAAACCACCTTCCTCCCCCCAAGCCGTGCACTCCCCTCACATCTATAAAATAGGGAGAAATCATTAACATACAGAGGAAGGTAAAGACAAGCAAATACTACTGAAGCACTGCAGTTACTGATTTCATCTTCAAGGCAGGCCTGCTTCAATGCCCCTGGTGGGAATCTAAAGAGCAGTCCAATTCTCACAGGTAGCAGAAGAGTGTCAGAAAACCACAGGCCATCATCCTTGCCAGTGAGCTGATTTGGGCTAAAAATGGAATGTTAAACCTATGGCAAGGTAGATGCACATGATCTCAGGTAAAATTTCCCTTTCCATATCTCCTCTCTCACTAGTAACAAGAGATTCCCAGAACAAGAGAACAGAAAACAGCTAATGCACAGATGCTGAAACCAAAAGAATAATTATATATTTCATCCTTCTTCCTCTACACACATAAGTCATTAAATACAATGGACTGTGCAATAGAACTGGTTTCCTGTATCTCTTCAAAGCCATAGCCAAGTTTGGAAATCAAGAGGTGACAAACTCTGACCAGGATTTGTACAGAGACAGACTGATGGAAGCCTAGCACAGCTCCAGTACTTGAGGAAAGCTCTGTTAGAAGTTTTCAGCAGCACTACAAAACACGCAGCAGCATCCAGAACACATCTAGTCATTTAAAGGAGCATGTTTTCCAACTTTTTCCCACTGACCTCTGATCCTCTGAGGGACAACTGCTCTACAGATGCACAACCTCAATGACTTACCTCAGCTTCCCCAAGAAACTACTTAGTGTATATTTCCTACAGGACCTAACTAGAATACAGGCTCTCTTTTAGGCTGAAACTACTTTTTTGTTTGGTCATATGAGCCTAAGACAGCAAGTTAGCCCCCTGGCTTGTACTCCTATGCACTGTACATAACCAACAAAGGTGGAGGAAACAGTATTTCCTTGTCTCTCATGCACAAGGTAATCTCTGAGAGCACTTTCTGATGTTTTACTGTACCACAGAAAACAGAAATTCAAGAGACATTTGGCTGAAAGAGCAATCAGAAGTCCTACAGAAGAACATGGTATTTCTGATCTGCCTTCTCCACAACTTCTCCCTCTAATTTCCTAAGCCAGGCCAAAACTGTCAGGGATGATACAAATGGCAACCTTTACTTTTCTTCTGCTCTCCAACACTTAAAGGCACGTTGTATCTTCCTTTGAACCAGTTCCAAATAACTTCTCTTTCTATTAACTTCTGAAACCACCAATGGCATTCAGAGTGTGACACTGATAAAGTACTGCTATTGCCAAAATGAAAAATGGCTAGCTCTTTCTCTACTTTCCTGCCTTTTTCTGACCAATCTTTTTCAGCTGGCATAGAAAACTTATCATAAATACTGACTGGCAAAGGGTAAAAAAGAGAAGAATTATCAGCGATAAAACCAGTGATTACACCACAAGTGGTTTTGAAGAAAGAGAAAAAGAAGAAATACCGATCTCATTGGTGTGGTATTACTATACAAGGAGTAAAGCTGAAAAAAGCTGTGTGTGAAGCTCTGCCAACAGGTGTGAAGATTCTTTAAAGAAAACTTCCTGTTGAGCCACAAGGAAAAAAAACCCAACCAAGCAAGCACTCAAAAACAGAGAGATCTAATGTCTGTATACTATCCTGCTGAGCCTCCAAACATCTCCACAATCCTCATATACCCCAACAGCTCTGTCATTGCAATCTAGAACTCTTGGACCCAAAAACTGTTTAAGGAACACAGTTACACCTTACAGCACCAGTAAAATAGCAAGGGAAAAATTCTTGCTTGCCAAAGGGAGGTTTTCGTCTCCCAGGCACAAGATTAACCCAGGTAGCTTCTGGGGAAGGAAGAACATATTCTATCTGTCTCTTTATTGCTGCAGGTGTCTGGCTGGCTGCTCTCCATAGAAAGGACATATTGGAGTTTGGAAAATTGTCAAAGAACTGGTTGTGTTTGCCTACCCTGATGAGATGATGTGCTGTTGTATATCCTGACCTATACCTACTTTGACTTTTTTGGTTAGCCCATTATTTCCTTCTCTGAGCATGAATAAGACACCTCAACTTCCCAACAATCCCAGTGGCATTCTGGCAAAAGCAGTTCATTCCACTCAATTCGGAAGAATCGCTACAGCTACATATTCAATAATCCCAGCACTTCTGATCTATGCACAGGGCCAGGTTCTCCCCTGTGAGATACCTGGGTATTTGGCAAAGGAGAAACACAGCAAGAGCTCTGATTGTCCCTTGTGTTCTCTAACCCAGCCTCAGCCTAGAGACCAGCTTATCAGCAGCAGCTGGAAATGGCTCTTAACTAGCAATAAGTAGATCAGAATGCATTCCAGCTGTGGCTTCATCTCACCCTTCCCATCTCTGATTCACAGCCTATTCCAAGCTGCAGTGATATGAAGATGTATGAAATTACAGGATTATTCCTCTCCTAGAAACATCCCCATGCAATGAAAATCCCCAACTGGGGACCAAAGCAACTTCCGTAACATTTGCATCACCCTAGCACTACAACGGAGATCAGAGGAAGGCTGCAAAGATGGCCCATTCCTGATAATAAACACTAAGTTCCATTTTTAAAATAGTGTTAAGGGAACTCACTGAAGTCATCTTAAATTATCCTAAATATTAAAGTCAGAAAGGTAGTGACAGCAAATTTCCCTTTTATTAACATACAGAAAGAGAAAAACCCACATTAAGCACTCAAAACATTGACTCTTAGAAAAGGACTTTTAAAATACATGAAATTGTTGCTTTAGAACACATTTATTAAAGATGTTCCAGGGATCACTAAAGTAAAAGGAACAACAAAGTCGACTAGAAATCTCTGTCATCTTAATATGCAGGTGGCAATAAACCGAACATGGGAAGCCTCAGATCAAGGTGCTACAGTGCCTGTAATTATCCCTACTGTGCTCACAACCCCTATCAAGGGGTCACAAAGCAGAGGGAGGAGCTCACAAACTCTGTGGATGGCAATATTCAACCACAGCAGGTGACAACAACCAGAGTACCTGCTTTAACAAATATCTCTTTTGGTTTTGACTAGTTTCTGTTTATTTTATTGAGGTGTTTTGTTCTCATTAATTTTCCAACTGGTTCAGAAACAAAAGGTTTAGGTTTCAGATACTGAAATTATTCCCTCCTATACATATCACAGGAATCTAGTTGACTATAATTTAATCTTTTCTTCTCTCCTAAAGTCAGATTAAAACATGGCGAATTATATTCCCTGTGTTTCTAATTCCTCCAGCAAGGATGATATTTTGGTAACGTACCTAAGAGAAGCTTCAAGAAGAGTTTGTTTTGTCGTGCTGTGTTTGCTACCAAAGACAGCTGCTGCTTTCTCTGTCCCTGAGAGGATTGCTTGGGGTTAACAAGCAAAGCCAAATAAGAGAGGATTAGGAAGCTACTCATAGTGGTAGGAGAGCACACAGCAGCAGACCATGTGGAATAGGCACTGCTCACTCCCAGACACGTGGTTTTAGGCACTACACCTCAGCTTTCACCCTTATGAAGTCAGAGGTCACATAATTAATGTGCAAGCACTCAATTAGAAGTGGACATTCCTCAAACCTTATCTTATTTTAAAGAAATTTAGGATTCTGTGCCAAGCTCCCAGTACAAGAAACTAATGCTATAGCTACTTAGGGCGCAGACACAGCAGAAATGACAACAACCTGTTTTGACATTCTGCCTAAAAATCCACCTAAAATTTAGGTAAAGAGAAAAAGCTAGAAGTGAAGAGGAAGTTTCACGTTCATGTCCAATCCATTCCTGGCTTTTTCTGCTGAACAAACAAACGAACAAACAAACAGGTGTGGCAATGGTAGTGGGATTTGATTTTATTCTTCCAAAGTGCATTTCTCAGCTGAGAACTCCATGGGCTTTACCAACGACTTTTATGCAGGCCAGTAAATGTCTTTGATGACAATAATTCTGATTCTCCTGAGAATGTGTCCGTACTAAATAACGCAGCGCTATGTGGTGATATCCGAGCCAGCTGCAGTATACCCACAAGTAGTAGAGCTGAATTAACCTGGGCACACTGCTGTGATAACAGCCTCCTGTACACAAGGCAGCTTATTTAGAGCTTGCTTTGTTATCTCAGTGTGGCACAGCACTGTGCAGGAAGACAATATAAACAATTATGATGAAGCCTATTTAGGCCTTATGGGCAATGTTCAAGTACCTCAAGGTGGGCAAAGAGCCCCCTTCAGAGTTATTCACTGTGCAAAGGACTCCCTTTGGCAACACAGAATTGACAAAAGGATTATGTCAGCCTTTCCTTTCCAGAACGAGGAGCAGGGTGAGAGCCTGGGGGCAGCAGAAATTAGAGCAGCTCTAGGCTGTTATGCTTACTCTGGTGCCTGAGAAGGGCTCCTCATGGGCTTGAAGTGCCAGAAACACACAGGTAGATAAGAGGAAGTTCTGCTCCAAACACATAAAGAAATGGGTCCTCCGTCATTAGTTGCCAGTGTCTAGATTTGGCACAGTGGTTTATAAAGGGAGAGACTCTGGCTGTGCTTTAGGAAAGCATGCAAACACAGCTACAGCACCAGCTGCTATCTAAATACACTTGTCTGCCACCCTCTCTGCTCCTTACTTTTCACTCCAGATAATGATCAGCTAGTTGGGGAAGATCTGTTCATATTTTAATTTTTGAGATGAGTAATTATTTGTCCTACTACACAAATCAAAGCAAAGTCTAGAAGTTTGCAAAGAATTTGTGTTCATTAAAGTCACACATGGGGATTATTCATTAAGTTAAATACACACTTAGTAAAACCAGCAGTTCTTTTAATCCATTTTTCTAAAAGTTACTTGCTCTGACACAGCATCTTACAAAAATCTAACAGGCACCAAGATTCAGGATATGTCCAAAACCTTCACTCAAAATAAGAAGTTGTAATTTAAAAGCAAGCTTGTACCAAATCTTCTCCCTTACGGAAACTTTCAGATAAAACTTGAGACCGTGCAGGGAAGAATTCTTTGCACCTGCATAGAAAGCCCTGCAACAGAGGAAAACCACATCCAAGCTGAAAGCCCCAGATGAGGGTCAGCAGAGCTACAAACCCTTCTTGAGGAAAGGAATCCTTAAAGTAGGACCATGCAGAATTCAAAGAGATGATGACAGTAGCTTGGCTTTGAGTTGCTTCAAAAATGTTATTTCTACTGTAGTGAGAGCGCCCCAAATAAAAGAAACAAAACAGTGCAGATATTTGGAACCTAATTTCATCTGCTGAAACTGCTGATTATACCACTCATTACAAGACCGCTACCACTTGGTAACCCTTTAATTTTTAATGGGATTTATTCTAAACAGCAACTAAATCATCAGTCTCGCATGCAACCTTCTCTCTCCTGGTCTGCTGTGCTATCAGCACTAGGCACTCTTTCCCCTCTGCTTCCAATCCTGTTGTCTAAGCACTGAAAAGAATGAGGGAAAGGACTATTCATGCAGCCCAGTTTTTCTCTCTTTACTGACTGTTTCTCAGGAAAAAAACCCCCAAACATGGCTTTTGTGTCATTCCCAATTACCCAAACTCGGACTCTGAGTGAATTCTTAACCTGCAAAGTGGAACAGCCATGTCTTAGTGTTATGCTTAACTTGGAACTCCACTACTCAGTATAATTACACCACAAACAAGGAAATCCCTTCAAAGGCAGGAGAAATTTTAAGGAACAGAGCTAACTCCTAAGCTGTCAGGTTTAGACAGGACATTCAAAATATTTGGTGTCTAGGTCAAGAAGGATACCAGGCAAGGAAAAGAGAAACAGTCTTTGGGAGTATAACACTACCATAAAGGTGAATAAATTTGTCTGCAAAAAAGAAAACATAAAAGACAAGCTTTCATGTGATCTTATGGGTACAAGTTGCTGAATCCTTCACTACAGTAGCCACAACGCAGTGTATAAGTGCAGCATCGATGCTGTCTGTACCCTAGAGCATGTATCCCTTCAAATGAAGTATGGGTCAAGTCTGAGTTTTATTATTTAACTACATTAAAAAAAGAAAATCCCTGGAGAAAGGGGTACTATCCACCTTTTTGAAGGTGGTTTTTTCCTTCATCCCAATGTAATTTATTATTCTTCATGCCCATATCAATACATAGCATGTATTGTTCAGAGAATACATTTAAAGTAGAACAAAAAGAAGTTTTACTTTGGGGGGCAAAAAGAGAGAGGAAGAAAACTCCCCCATCCCCATGAAAACTGGATTCTATTACATACTGCTGGCTACTTTGCAGCCCAGGTATTTTGCATATTATTATTATTTTTGAAAGGCATTTGATACTTTAGCCTCCAAACATCCTGGAGAGATTTGTACGCGTAAACCCAAATGATACAAATTATGTACCATGAGCAGCAAACCAGGCAACAAAAAATGCTATACTAGGAAAAAAATCAAAACATTATTTAGATGATATACTCCTAAAGAACTCCAGAGTCATGCTTAAAAAGCTGCAATAGTAAAAAGATGCCAGACACAATCCATATCAGCTCTCCCTAACCATCTGAACTCATGTCCATAGTATGATTTCTTTGCAATGTGAAAGGGAAAAAAAAAAAGTCCTCTATACAATGCTTCATGACAAATCACATGCCTTGTGAAGCTGCATGTTAGAAACCCTTTCAACTTCCAAAAAGTCCTCTTTTGTAGGTCATGCTCTCATTATCTTGCTCTGGGATCTGGTCTGATTAAATTATAGGAAATTACTAATACTTCACTTTGAACAGCCAGCTCCTCCTGGCTCCTCTTCTTCCTTCTTTTTTTTCTGGATTTAATTCCTCCTACTCCTGCCTTCTTACATATGAAAAAGACAACAATCACTTTGCTACAAAGATTAAGTCATACTCATTCTTCATCCATTCTAAAAGTAAAAATGCATTCTGTCTGCATGCTCTTACATTTCCCATTCCACTGCTCTCCCTGCTGGTTTTCCTGTTTGGCCAACTATAAAGTTTGCAATTTTGTTCTAAATATTTGACACCCTTACCCCCCTCTAAAATCTCACTCATAAGATCCTAAAGACTTAACTAGCTTAATGAACAAAACACTGACTCTTCAGTAGTCCAGTCTATACTCCAGTGTGATTTATCCATATTTTGTACCATCAGACAACACTAAGACATAGCCTACCATTGATGTGCTTTAGACATTTATCACTGAATCATCTTGTAAAAGTGACTTCGTTCACATAAGAAAAAAAAAATCAGCATACAATTTTAAAGAGACAGATTTTACACGTCAGAAAGGCTCCCCATAAAGGGAGAAGGTATTTTTGAAAAGTCTGTGAGGACTTCACTAGCACAAGAAGGACAAAATAAGAAGTATTTTCAGATAGAGTAATGGGGTTGTTACTCAAAAGGCTGCTGTTCATTTGAGAGGTGCATTACAGTACCACCAGGACAACCATAATGAGAGCATCGAAATTATTAACCTAATCATACCAAGAATAATAATTTTCCCTATGTGGATCCTCTCGTGGACTATGTGCTGTATCAAGATCCCCCCAGTGGTAAGAGGTCAAAAGCAGTAAACATGTAAGAAGAATAAATAAAACATGTTAGAACAATAAATAAAAGTTTCCCCTTATACATGCCATGTTTGCTAGTAAAGTAATAAACTTATTTGAAAGATTCCTGTTCCTGGCAAAAGTGTTTTGTCTTGGAGGCAACTCTTAAATACTAAATGACAGTAAAGGCAATCCTAACATTGGGAAGTCTTTTGAAAAACCTATCCAATGCATCCCCTTCTTGCTATCAGAAAGTATCAGATGAAGTGAGCTGCAGAAATAAAAAAAGAAGGAAGCTCTAAATCACTGTTAATTTACTTGTTTGACAGCGTTTTTTTTCCCTCTGATGATATAATCGAGCAATAAAAACACAATACAATAAAAAACTTCACAGAGTTCAAGTGCTTTTATACTGTATAGAAACAGCTGAACACTTCAACACAGTATCTGGAACATCCAACACTGCACCTGACCATGAAAGCCAGAAGAGTTACACCCCCTCATAATCAGATATCCAACTTTTGATATTGAAACTAATATGCATCAATTCCACATCTCCTCCTTTAATAAAACAAATCCAACAGAAACTTCCACTGCAGTTTGTCCTGCATTGAAAACATTCCTCAGAAGCTAGCAGCAGTTCAAACTTCTCAATGTAGCATTTAATTCTGCCTGAGACTCCGTAATAAATGCAAGCTTTGAATAAATGGAATTGTGGCATTCATTCGCAAATTGCATTGCTGACAAGCCTCTGAGACAGAATCAAACCCCAAGGAGTATTGATTGCTGCACTTAAGGCAACATAGTGCTCTAGATCTTAAACATTTACTCGAGTGCCTGAAGACTTCCCAAAACTTTTGCTTTTCAGGCTGAGCTCTTCCGAATCACATCGAGCAGTTCAGAGGTAGCAGACTTTCAGGAAGCCTTAGTAAAGAAAAAAACAGCCTGAGGTAGAATGGAAAGTGAGGCAATAAGGAGAAGAAAGACAGGGTTGTGTTTATACATATATTTTTAAAGATTCTTATGCTGAGTAAATGAGAAACAAGTATCTAACTGCTAAAGTAGCTGCAAGAGGAAAAAAACCCTAATACACATATACACAGGAATGAGTAAAATTCCTTAAAACATTCCAGTGAAAGTGAATTGACTTGTCCAAGTTAGCCACATCCAAATGTAATCATAGGACATACATGTACTGGGCAAAATTTTAAGTTATAGACTTAATTTTGCCATTGTAAGTTGAGTCTACACTGCCACAGTATTTAGTTTGGGTGTGAATAAGCCACTGTCTATCCAGGAACTCCTAAAGTCCTTTCCTCATTCATTTGTATCTTAAATTAAGAAGGATGCACTTTCCTTTGTGTTTCGCAGAGTGTGAGCGAAGACATTCTGCTGGCATCTGTGACTAACCAGTTCCCCAAACCTGACTTCTTTAGACACAAAAACTCCACTTTACAATACATGTAAATACTGGAGTCTCAAAGGGCCCATCCATCTGACTGAACCCTGAGGTTCATCCTGCTTTGAGCAGGGGGCTAGGCCAGATGACCTCCAAAGGACCCTTCCAAACTAAATTATGTTGTAAACAACTCCAGTGACTGAAAGCTCAACCTTAACTCTGCCCTTTTACACAGATGCCACCAAAACACACTATTATTGCATCTAATAATATCAATCCTTCTCTTCCTTCAAACACTGAGGCGTCAGTAGCTAGCAACTCCCTTGGAACTGAGTTAAACTCTTGCAGCAGCCTTGTACATCTCCAGCAAACTCTTGTACAGAGAACTTCACCACGGCATGTTTTTTGGCAGTGCAGTCTTCTCAAGTGAAACTACCTCTAAATGTAGGTGGGGGCTGTCCAGTGGAGGCAGTGGGCAGAAGTACAAAATCAGGGTGCCAGTCAGCAGTGACAATGATCCTCACGTGCGTTGCAGTGTGTGTAACAATTTATGAGGAATTAATTAAGGCCTACAAACCCTGAGAACACAGCTTCCTACCCAGGCCGTACTGGAGTGGACAAGGATTTTCCAAAGTAAGTTACATTTGCTCAGTTATAATGTAACACTCAAAAATTATTATGTGTATCGACATCTGACTATTTATTTTCCAAACAAGTGCAACAGAATCCAAAATATCCCAGGGAGGTTCAGTAAGATGCTACATCACTTAGGTGTCCTGGAGAGCATTCACGCACCAGCAGCAACCTGTAACATGACTTGGGAGTGAAACAGTGTGATGCCCTCAGTGGGGCAGAGTCAAGGTTGAGCACAGCAGCTGACAGCTTCTTTTGGGATGCACATGGGGAACTTTACATTCTTCTGCCACCACTAATATCTCAAAATGAAATACACCCTCTGTCCCGCTAACAAATGTGTTGCTAAAATCAACGAGAATCAGAGATTAAAAATGTATTTTACACTGAGTACCCATTAAAGCAACATGTTGCTTAAAAAAAACAAAACAAAAAAGCCACCCAAACCAAATCACTTATTTATAGCATCCGCACACTGAATTCCAAGGTATTTTCTGAATCTAGAACAGTATTATACTGAGTTATCTAAAGTATTATTACTATTGTCAATAATGCTCTTGATCCAGTGCAATCTAATTGCAAAATAAATAAAAATAAATAAATCCCACTGAAAGGTAGCATTAGTGTGGGACACATGGCACGTGTGCCTTTTGCACACGAGGAGAAAAAAAAACTCCTCCCATGAACTGAACTAAAAAATTAAGCTGAAAGAAATACAAATTAGGCCGTGTGTTAAAAAAAATCTAAAAATATCAAAATAATAACACACGCCGAACTCTATCTGCACAATGAAGGCAATTGTTCCTCGGCCCAGAAGAAGCCGTGACTTCCCCCGGCGCGGCGGTCAAGAGGTCGGGGCCGCGGGCGGCCTCAGCCGCAACCCGGAGGCGGGGGCAGCGCAGGGCCGGGCCNGGCTGCAAGTGCCGCCCCCTCGCTCCCAGCCCGCCGCCCCCCGCGCCCACATCCCCCATCCCGGCCCGTGAGCCGGTGCGGAAAGGGCGCGGGGAGCGCTGCCCCAGCCCCTCCGCCCGCAGAGCGGAGCGGGGGCCGGGCCGCGCTCCGCCCGCAGCGGCGCCCCGCGGGCAGGGGCAGGAGCCGCCCCGGTGAACTCCCGGTGACCGAGCCCGGCTCCGGCA